>JARQOC010000001.1:370090226-370100960 GCA_033576535.1 Allobates femoralis | reverse complement strand
CCAGCTAGTATTAGATAAATAGATATATGATAGGATAAACAGATTATAGATAGATATGGAATAGGATAAATAGACATAGATAAATTGATGTTAGATAGCTGTATAGATATTAGCTGAATAGACAGATGATAGATAGGATAAATGCATTGAGAAATTATAGGTATTTGATAGATATTAGATACATTATTATAGATACACAGGTGATACATTAGCTCTCTGATACACATCTTTGACCACCCGGGGGCGCCCGAGAGCCGCACATTCCTCACTCTCCAGGGAGCTTTGACTTTCAGACTTTTGGTTTGTGACAAAGTATCTTAACATTGTTACATTGCGGATTGTAATTGAATGTAACTTGTCATTTCTTGCAACAAGTGAAAAGTGCAATCAGCTGGTACTGTCGCTTTTTCTGACACATTTCCCGTAATCTGTATGAACTATAACTAAGATTACTAGAATATAATCCCCACTGTATACTTGATTCTCCTACAATAAGTGAATTTCCATCAGAAGGGGTCAGATCCTCCATATACAGATGACAGTCTCATCTCTGCTCTCAAACACTGAATGTTTCCCCCCACTCCCCCACACACAGGTTATCTCACATGTCTCCTCTGCACAGCAGGCTTTCACTGAGACTATTAAACACCAGGAACAATAGAAGCCTGATACTAGTGACCACATCCAGGGTAAATCCACAGATGCCCAACAAGCACCTTTCCTGCTATATTCCATGGAGAGAGGCACAATGCAATAACCTACCTTTCAGAGGCGACTTTTCTGTCTTAGTTCTCATGTTGGAATGCAGCTATGAAGTGGCAGTCATATAATCCACACGATCTCTTCACTCCTCCCCTACAGACAGAATAAGATCCACAGAGTGGGGAAAGGAGACTGAGGAGTTCAGCCTGCTTCTTTATAGTACAGGGCTGATAACTGTGCAGGGAGAGATTGGCTGACTACTGCAGCATCACAGTCCAAATGACAGCAGGGTACAAAAGTCACCACAGCTCAGCTGACTGTATGACTGAGCTGCTCCTATGGTGGGACTGACAGTGTGACTGAGCTGCTCCTATGTGGTGGGGCTGACAGTCACTGCAGGGGGGGGGGGAGAGGAAAAGGAAACAACTTGGGGGTCGTCCGTCTTCTCTTGAGACAGGACTAGAGCTGTGTGGCGCCTGATGGTCACAGCCACTTGTGTCATCTGCATGAACGTCAAGTTGTTGAGACTGGGTTTTCCTCCCGACCGGATACCTAGAGGGTGGAGCAGGCGCCCCCTGTTCAGCCCTGCCACCTACTAAGCATTTCCTCACAGGAAAAATACACTTCTCTCCACAGTTTTTCCATTTTCCTTCCTGCCAATGTAATCTTTGCAGTGACCCCAGCTATTACGAGTTATGCATTCTCCATAAAGCTGAATGAACTACAAAGATCTAAAACTACATACAGCTATGGTAGTATCTCATCACACAACCAGTCTGACAATCAAACTACCAGGATAACAATCATATTACCAGGCTCACAATCACAGTACCAGGCTAACAATCATACTATCAGGCTGACAATCACACTACCAGGCTGACAATCACAATACCAGGCTGACAATCATATTACCAGGCTCACAATCACAGTACCAGGCTAACAATCATACTATCAGGCTGACAATCACACTACCAGGACGACAATCAAACTACCAGGCTGACAATCATATTCCCAGGCTCACAATCACAGTACCAGGCTAACAATCATACTATCAGGCTGACAATCACAATACCAGGCTGACAGTCACACTACCAGGCTGACAATCACAATACCAGGCTGACAATCACACTAACAGGCTGACAATTATGCTAACAGGCTGACAATAACATTACCAGGCTGATAATCACATTACCAGGCAGACAATCACATTACCAGGCTAACAATCATACTATCAGGCTGACAATCACAATACCAGGCTGACAGTCACACTACCAGGCTGACAATCACAATACCAGGCTGACAATCACACTAACAGGCTGACAATTATGCTAACAGGCTGACAATAACATTACCAGGCTGATAATCACATTACCAGGCTAACAATTGCACTACTAGGATGAAAATCACACTACTAGGCTAACAATTATACTACCAGGCTGACAATCACCCTGTCACGCTGGGTGTAGGGAAACACCCAGCGCAGGACAATGAGGTGGGGGAAAGGAGTCCCTGATGCTAAGGGCAAAGGGGAGATGGTGACCCCTAGATAAACTAGCACTGACACTTGGCTCCTTTAACGACCCTATACAGTCTCTGCAACTGTCGCCAAATTGGATGCCTGGCCCTGCTATTCCTGAACTAAGACTACACAGGGATCAGAGCGGGTGAACACTAGTCAACCCGGATAACTACTAAAGAAATACATCAGGAAAACAAAGAAAGAGGGAAGGGAGATACAGTTTATGAAGATCTAAACAGCAATTCAACAGAAAGTCCTGGAAGCAAGGCAGAGCTAGGAAGTAACCTCCAACACTTGGCAAGCTATCAACAGCAGTGCATCCTAGGAGTCAAGGGGTATAAATAGACAGATGAAAATAAGATATCAGCTGGATCCCAGTGACCTCCAGCTCTCACTCAAGGTACCGTCACACGCGGCAATATTGCTTGCAATTGCACTGGCAATTTGCTGGTTGCAATGAAATCATGGACTCATTGTTCCATTTGTACACGGCAACAACATAGAACTGTTATGATTAATATTTGTTAATATTAACAAGTTGCCTGCCCCTATCCTAAATGATATGGACTGTTGATGAAAGAAATACACCGATAACACAATCAAGTGAAAGTTATCTTCAGCCCTCCACACGTCACAGCTCCAAAGTGAGTTTATTTGAATCACACATGGGTTTTAACAAAGCTCTTTAAGGGGCTCGGTTACACAAAGAATGAGGACAAATGGAATGTATTCATTGGTTAATGAACTGGGACATGGGCTAGTCCATGGGGGAATCATGAGGTCATCAAGGTAGATTAGTCCATCAGGTCTCCAAGTTAGATTGATCTATGAAGCCAGCAGATGAGGTGTCATTCTGTGATTGTTCAGTCTTTGTCTTGACTCCAGCTTTGTCTCAGAACATGTGGTGATGTGGCAGGAAATGGGAGCCATCTTTGTCTGAAACAAGCTTATGTAAGGTGAAAATAATACACTTTTGAGCCAGTGAAATTGCAAGCAATATTGCCGCATGTCACTGTACCTTAAGAGAGAAATGCCTCTTAAAGGTACAGAGCGATATTTTAGTATTTTGACTTTATGGCCAGATGCTTCGACCTTCTGCGAGTGGCCTCAACAGTCTCATGCTTGCCTCCTGACACACCCATGACAGTAGCCCCCCTTCTATGAATGGTCTCTGGACACTCGGGACCAGTCTTGTCAGAATGGGAGACGTGAATTGATTGGACCAGCCTTGCAGCATTCACCTGTGATGCTGGCACCCACATCCCGGAACTAATATTGAAGGGAACAGTGCAACATGCGAGAATCCACAATCTTAGAAATTTAAAATTCTAAATTCCCATCCACACAGATCGGCTCTGGTGGCAATGGGGATGGCTCAGATGAAGGCACATATTTTTTGACAAGAGATCTATTAAACGCATTGTGAATCCTTAGCGCTTGAGGTCACTCCAGACAAAATGCTACAGCGTTAATGACGGTGGTTATCTTATGAAGACCAATAAACCTAGGTCTCAGCTTCCATGAAGGTACCTTCAGCTTGATATTCCTGGGAGAAAACCACACAAAGTCATTCACACATAGGTCCAGACCTGGGGAGCACTTCTTGTCAATCATACGTTTGTATCTGTCACCCATATGTCTCAAGTTACTCTGCACTGCTTGCGATACAGATGAGAGCAAAGAGGCAAATTGTTCCTCCTAAAGAACTCCTGAAGAACCTTTACAACTAAAGGTACCAAGTTAAGGATGAAACCCATATGCACCAAAAATGGTGACTTACCGGTGGACTCATGGTGACGATTGTTAATGGCAAATTCGGCTAGAAGTAAATAAGATGCCCAATCCTCCTGGTTTTCACAGACAACACCTAACATAAGTCTCTAAATTCTGATTTGTGCACTCAGTCTGCCCATTAAACTGAGAGTGGAAAGCAGCAGAATCGGACAACTGCACGCCAAATTGAGTACAAAAAGCTTTCCAAAACTTGGAAACAAACTGTGAACCGTGATCCGAGACCGTATCAGGGGGAACCCCATGAAATCTCACGATCTCACTGACAAACACTTGTATCAGTGTCTTGGCATTAGAAAGTGCCGGTAGCGCGATAAAGTGTACCATCTTGCTGAACCTATGAACCACTACTAAAACCACCTGCAGACACAGGGAGATTCATGCTAAAATCCATGAATAGATGTTTCCAAGGTCTTTAAGGAATGGACATTGGTAGGAGAGATTCAGATGGATGGGTATGCATAACTGTAGCGCATGCGCAAACACTGCAAGTGGACACAAAGTTAGATACGTCTTTTTGCAAACCCAGCCACCAAAAGCAACGAGACAAAAGATCTGAGATTGCCCTACTACCCGGATGACCTGCCAGTACAGAGTCATGATGTTTTTTAATTACATTGAGGCGCAAATTAGGTGGTACAAAGAGTCACCCCGAAAGGCAGGAGACAGGAGCATCCCCCTGAGCCTCCATCACCACTCCCTCTAAATCCAGGTAAAAGCCAAAACAACTACCCCCTTCTGTAAAATGGGAACGGGACTCTCTTGAGTATTACTACCCAGGAAACTATGTGACAACACATCTACCTTAACATTCTCAATCCCCGGATACTAGGTGAGGGTAAAATTAAATCTGTTAAAAAACAAGGACCATCTAGCCTGCCTGGGGTTGATAAGCTTAAGGGATTCAAGGTAAGATAAGTTCTTATGGTCAGTGATAGCAGTGATGGGATGGACAACCCCCTCCAACCAGTGACACAATTCCTCAAAGGCCAGCTTAATAGCCAAAAGTTCTCCATTGCCGACATCATAATTTCTTTCAGCCGATGATAACTTCTTGGAAGAAACAAGCACACAGCAATCATTTACCAGGGGACGATCTTTGTGAAAACACTGCTCCCACTCCAACTTCAGATGCATCCACTTCAACAATAAATGGGTGAGAACGATCGGGTTGACAGAGGATAGGTGCAGTAGCAAAGCATCTCTTCAGGGAGGAGAAAGACTGCTGAGCGGAGTACGTCCACTTAGAAAAATCTAACCATTTTCTTGTCGTGGCCATGAGGGGTTTTACACTTGTAGTATGATTCTTAATAAATTTACGGTAGAAATTAGTAAACCCCCAAAAAATGTTGCAATGCCCTCAGGTTTTCTGGATGATCCCAGTCAAGCACCGCCCAGACCTTCTCCAGATCCATCCGAAAACCCAAAGGTGACAACAGGTACCCCCAAAAATTGTACCTCCTGAATGGCAAAAACATTCCTCCAGTTTAGCATACAGTTTGTTGTCCCTTAGATCTGTAGCATCTGTTTAACATGAGACTGATGTGTCACCATATTGAGTGAGTAGATCAAAATATCATCCACCACAAATCTACACACCAAATGGTGAAAAACATCATTCACAAAGTGTTGTAAAACTGCAGGGGCATTAGTGAGTCTGAACGGTATCATGAGACTCTCAAAATTGCCCTCAGGGGTATTAAAAGCAGTCTTCCATTCATCCCCCTCTCTGATTCTAATCAGGTTGTAGGCCCCCCTCAAATCCAACTTGGAGAACCATTTAACTCCAACAATCTGGCTGAACAAATCAGGAATCAGAGGTAGGGGGAATGGATCACGGAAAGTCATCTGATTTAATTCCAGAAATCTAAACAAGGACGGAGGCCCAATCTTTCTTTTTAACAAAAAAGAACCCTGCTGTGACTGGCAAAGATGAGGGTCTGGTATGTCTCTTCTCCAGACTCTCGGCAATGAAATCCTTCACGGCTTGTCTCTCAGGACCAGATACATTTTACAGACTGGACTTGGGTAGTTTAGCCCCAGGAATGAGGTTAATAGGATAATCGTATACATGGTGAAGAGGCAAATCCTGACAAACCTATTCTGAGAACACATCCTCATATTCCGATAGATATTCAGGCAATGTCACGGCAGAGACTGCAGCAAGAGATGTGTTCAAGCAATTCTCCACACAGAAATTACTCCACTCCACAGTTTCTCTGGACTGCCAAGCCACCACGGGATTATGTTTAAGCAACCATGGCAGGCCCACAACAATGGGAGCAGGGGAGACCCTCCAGAACATAGGAAGAAATTGTCTCCTGATGTTGGGGTTCTACCTTCAATTTAACGTTATGAACTATGTGCATTAAACTTCCCTGAGCGAGGGGCGCTGAGTCTATGGCATAGAGATGGATGGGATTAGACAACAAACTGCAGGAAAACCCATTAGTCTTTACAAAAAGCGCATCCATAATGCTGACCCCAGCTCCACTATCCACAAAAACAGAATTTGTTTTTGGTTCTGCCCTCTAGTACCACCTCGGCTCTCAGGAGAAAATGGGAATTACATATGGAAGATACACCCCATGGTAACACGAGTCCCAGGTATTCCACTCCGCTTAGGAACAGAGGGACAGGCTCCAATAAAATGGTAATTTTTACCACAGAAAAAAATAGACCCTTTTGTTTAACCAACCATGGCAGGCCCAGAATAATGGGAGCGGGGGAGACCCTCCAGAACATAGGAAGAAATTGTCTCCTGGTGTTGGGGTTCTACCTTCTATTTAACGTTATGAACTACTGTATGTGCGTTAGACTTCCCTGAGCGAGGGGTGCTGAGTCGATGGCATAGAGATGGATGGGATTGGACAACAAACTGCAGGAACTCATTAGTCTTTACAAAAATCGCATCCATAATGCTGACCCCACCTCCACTATCCACAAAAACAGAATTTGATTTTGGTTCTGCTCTCTAGTACCACCTCGGCTCTCAGGAGAAAATGGGAATTACATGTGGAAGATACACCCCATGGTAACATGAGTCCCAGGTATTTCACTCCGCTTAGGAACAGAGGGACAGGCTCTAACAAAATGGTCATTTTTACCACAGAAAAAAACAGACCCTTTTTTCTTCTTTTTGCAAATGTTCGAAGAAACATTGGAGTCAGTCGTTCCCCTAGTTGCATGGTTTCATTCACGCTTAGGAGAAACAACTCACCCTGTTATTGTCCAATCCGCAATAGGGTACTACCTCGAGAAAGGTTCTCAGGAGAAAAAGGTTTACCCTTTCTATCCTGGAGGCATCTATCCTTATTTATCGCCAAAGACATGGCAGCCTCCAGAGATTCCGGGGTCTCATAAACCCCGAAAGCATCCTTCAACCTTTCTGAAAGTGCCTGGCAAAAATGACTTCTGAGGGCCAGACCGTTCCAATCAGTGTCTGTAGCCCACCTACGAAACTCAGAACAGTAAGTCTCTGCTGACTGATTTCCCTGTTGGAGATGACACAATCTGGATTCGGCCAAAGAGACCTGGTCAGGATCATCATAGATGAGTCAAAGGGCATAAAAAAAACCATCTACAGACTGGAGACAAGCAGAGTCATGTGGCAAAGAGAAAGCCTAAGATTGGGGATCCCTCTGCAACAGTGACCCGCTGGGTCCCCCACCACAACATCCTGCAGCTACTGACCGTGTAATGATGACTGAAAGTCTGCAACCTCCAGGGTCAGATCTTGGTGCTGCTGGACCAAAGCAGAGATAGGATCCATGAAGATAAAAGGAAGAAAGAAAAATAAATCAGTTTTACCCTTTTCATTTAATTAAGGTGCGGCTGGTGATGTTGCCATGCTGGATGTAGGGAGACACCCAGCGCAGGACGGCGAATTGGGGGAAAGGAGTCCCTGATGCTACGGGCAAAGGGGAGATGGTGACCCCTAGATAAACTAGCGCTGACACTTGGCTCCCCTAACGACCCTATACAGTCTCTGCAACTGTCACCAAACAGGATATCTGTCCCTGAACTAAGACTACACAGGGATCAGAGCAGGTAAACACTAGTCAACCCGGCTAACTACTAAAGAAACCCACCAGGGAAACAAAGAGGTAAGGGAGAAACACTTAGCTTATGAAGATCCAAACAGCAATCCAACAGAAAGTCCTGGAAGCACTGCAGAGCTAGAAAGCAACCTCCAACACCTGACAAGCTGTCACCAGCAGTGCATCCTGGGAGTCAAGGGGTATAAATAGACAACTGAAGATAAGATATCAGCTGGGTCTTAGTGACCTCCAGCTCTCACTAAGAGAGAAATGCCTCTTAAAGGGACAGAGACATATTTTAGTATTTTGTTGTTTGGCCAGATGCTGCGACTTTCTGCGAGTAGCCTCTATAGCCTCACATGAGCCTTATGACACACCCATATAAAAAGACAACAAGAAGGGGCACAATTTTGTGAGGCGCCTAGTGATATATTGGAATATATAAGAGGGGGGCCAAAGCATCACTCACCTAACTGGGTTGTGCACCTCTGCACAACCCCATTAACAGGCACCTGGTCGCCTTATCCTTGCTGGGACCGGATCATCTCCTCTAGCAGTGGTTGTCATCACTTCCGGGTCTGGTCACGTGATCGGGGATTCGAGCGACATCACCGCATGTCCTGTTGCGCAAGTTGCGTTTACCAGGGCGACGCCAGGTTCTTCAGGCTGGAATTAGATGGCCCGGAGCTGCTTCTGCCGCCAATCCCTTAGGAGGGAACAAGAAATACAACAAATATTGTTGCAGTCTTTTAGGAGCGCTGGGGCAATGGGCACAAATTATAACACTCAGATGAGTGTGTTTAAAAACCTTTATTGCCCTTTGCTATCCCACTACGCATTTCGACAGGGTGTCTGTCTTCATCAGGTAGAGTGATGAAGACACCCTGTCAAAATGCATAGTGGGATAGTAAAATGCAATAAAAGTTTGTAAACACGCTCATCTGAGTGTTATAATTTGTGCCCATTGCCCCAGTGCTCCTAAAACACCACTACAATATTTGCTGTATTTCCTGACACACCCATGACACACACTACCAGTCTAACATATTACCCGGCTGACAATCACACTACCAGGCTAACAATTATACTACCAGGTTGACAATCACACTATGTGGCTGACAATAACAATACCAGGACGACAATCACATTACCAGGCTAACCATCATACTACCAGGCTGACAATCACAATGCCAGGATGACAATCACACTAGCAGGCTAACAATCACATTACCGGGCTAACAATCATACTACCAGGCTGACAATCACACTACAAGGCTGACAATCACTACTAGGCTGACAATCACACTACCAGGCTTACAATCACATTACCGGGCTGATAATCACACCATCAGGATGACAATCATACTACCAGGCTGACAATCACACTATGAGGCTGACAATAACAATACCAGGATGACAATCACATTACCAGGCTAACCATCATACTACCAGGCTGACAATCACAGTACCAGGATAACGATCATACTACCAAGCTGACAATCACACTACCAGGCTAACAGTCATGCTACCAGGCTGACAATCACACTACCAGGCTTAGGCTAGGGTATGCGCTGCCATGCAACAGAGCCCTATAGAAACTCAATGATTACCTTGCCAACCGGCCACACGCAAAGCTCCAGGAAGTGCGCATTACCTAAACACACAGGAAACGCTGTCTGCAGCGTTTTCCTGTGTGCTCAGCTAAAGCGCACTTCTTAGAGCTTTATGTGTGGCCGGTTGGCAAGGTAAACATCAGGTTCCTATAGGGCTCCGTTGCCTGGCAGTGCATAGTGTTGACGCTATGCGCTGCGGCTTAAATTTCTAAGTATTTAGCGCTTTCATCAGGCTAGGGTCATGATGCAAGTGTGACCCTAGCCTTACAATTACATTACCAGGCTGACAATCACACTACCAGGCTGACAATCATATTACCAGGCTGAAAACGCCACTACTGGACTGACAATCACACTAACAGTCTGACAATCATATTACCAGGCTGAAAATCACAATACAAGACAGACAATCATACTACCAGGCTGACAATCACACTACCAGGACAAAAATCACACTATCAGGCTAACAATCACATTTCCAGGGAGACAATTACACTACCAGGCTGACAATCATACTACCAGGCTGACAATCACACTACCAGACTAACAATCGTATTACTGGCCTGCCAACCACACTAGCAGGCTGACAACACAATATCAGACAGACAATTATACTACCAGGTTGACAATCACAATACCAGGCTGACAATTAGGCTAGGATTAGACTTGTGTCTGAGCCTGGGAAATCCATTAAAAACTTATTGGCAGACAGGCAGAGTGCATAACGTTAACAGCACGTAACGCTATGCGCCGCCTGCTCTATGCATCACTATGGTAGCGTGATGCTTACCGCCGGCTCCACAGACAATCCCCGGATATGCGCTATTGCAGAGCGCACAGGAAAACACTGCAGACCGCGTTTCCTCTGGAATAGCGCATGTCTGCGGATTGTTTGTGGAGCCAACGGCTGCGGTAAGCATCATGCTACCATAGTAATGCATAGAGCTGGCGGCGCATAGCGTTACATCCCCAGGCTCAGGGCAGATGCAAGTCTGACTTAGCCTTATTCTACCCAACTTACAATCATACTACCAGGCTGACAGTAATTTTATCAGCCTGACAATCACAT
>JARQOC010000001.1:370077509-370090126 GCA_033576535.1 Allobates femoralis | reverse complement strand
AGCATCAACTAGCAAACCGGAGGCTGCTGTATCTTCATGTGCAGCAGCCACAATCACACACACTCGCTGAAAAGGTAGCCGCATAGGGCCAGGGGACAGAGAGGACGTCGCTCGACAGGGCCCAAAGCCTCTGGCTTGGGAAACTGTGTGCGAGGCGAATGGCAGGAGGGCAAAAGCCAGCACAGTTAGACTACCCGGAAAGGTACATGAGATGGGGGTCCCGTTGAAGGGCACCTAATCTACCCAGGAGTTGGATGGACCACCGACCACGTGGACACAGCACCCAGCTGACTGTTGTAACCTGAAGAACTGCGAGTAAAGTGTAAAGACTGCACCCTGCTGTGTCCTCAGATTATTTCCCAAGCCTTCAAGCCTGCCCAGTAACCATTGCCACCATCTAAAAGGTTATTACATCTGCCCTGGGCACTGCTCTACCCGTGGGGAGCTGAAATATCTATGCTGTGTCATTAACTGCCCCAGTGGATTTTAACTGCAGCGTCGGCCATCCCTTGCTGAATACCACAGGTGGCATCTCAACTCAATCCCTTATAAACTATCCCCCATTTTATGACACAGCCTGAGCCACGGTGTGACGCTTGGAAGGTAAGGGAATCAGGTAACAGGTAGGTGAAATGGGCAAAAGGGGGCAGGATAGCCTAATATGACCCTGATGCTGGGGTCCCTGGCTCACCCTGATCTCGGAGGTACCTCTGATGGTGAGGAGTTCCGAGCTGCCACCCTGTACCCTAAAACTCCTGATTAGCCCTAGGCTGAGGGCCCCTACCTCCCCACGGGTCAGGGATCACAGCTTCTCCCAAGGAAAGACTAATGGTGGGTTTACACACACCAACTTATCTGTCCAACTTCTGACCAACTTGCTGGTTGCAGTGAAATCATGGACACATTGTTCCATTTGTACACAGCCACAAAATAGAGCAATGTGTCCATGATTTCACTGCAACCAGCAAGTTGGTCAGAAGTTGGACAGATAAGTTGGGGTGTGTAAACCCACCATTAGTCCAGCAGCTAAGCATCAGCACAGCACCAAGACCTAGAGCAAATAGCTATCAGCAGCACCTGATAGAGGAGAAAGAAGGCTATTTAATGCCAGGGGGAGGGGATTCCAGATGACTCACACATTAATCACTCAACCAGCAGTTGAATATAATAGTGACTGCAGTTCTGGAACTCAACACACAAGGCAAAGATCTTGACAGCTATAAACCATGCAGTTCCTAAAGACAAACAACATACCCAGCATCCAGCAATGTCAGCGCCAACCATGCGCATGACACACGGACTCAGGTCACGGCCCCGTGACATCCCAAAAGAACTGTCTGACCCGGTTCCAAGTACCCTACAGCCCTGGCGGGCCTGTCACAGACATTTTGGCCCTAAACAAACAGGGAAAGTTTTAGGGCCATTTTACATTTCAAACGTTTTTCCCAGACAAAGTCGCGTTCGGGGATTTTTTTGCAAAAATCTCGGGTTTCCGATCGCAAACTGAATCTTCAATGTTCACGCCAAATTTGAAATTGGTGAACATGTTTGCGGAAAGTTTGCTCATCTCTAATCAAGACCATCATGAACTACACCTGTTTTGATGAATTGGAGCCGCAGTGTCTTTTATACCTAAATGTGTGCAATGGAATAAAACACCTAGGAGGGGTTCTCAAAGTATGAAGGAGCTATAAACTTTTTTTAGTTACTCCTTATTTTAGTCACTTCTAAACTAAACAAAACTGCTCTGTATGAATAAGGCCTGAAAGTTTTCACCATTATAAAGATCTTTATTCTTTCTAACAATTGTGTAAATTGATAAGGAAGAAAACTGTGAAAAGCATTTCAATGCCAATAGAAGCACTGCATCCAGGTGAGATTATTTAACTTGAGTTCTAAGGCCGGCTTCATACCACGTTTTTTTTCACTGTCAGGTTCTGTCCGGTATTTTGCAGGATGCACTGGACAGAACCTGATAGCCCAGGACGAGCAGAACCAGAGGGCAAATCTGCCCTCCGATCCTGCTTTTTGCTGGCTTCATTTCTGCCGCTGTCCAGTGCTGAAATTTCAGCTGTGGAGCTCTGTCCATGGTGGTGAATGAGTGCAGCTGCTTTTAACAGCCGCCACTCTTCAGTACCATGCATCCAGGAACTGGTCCAATTTTTTGTCGGATCCGGGGTGATCCGACACCCATAGACTCCTATGCTATGGGCGCGGATTCGGGAGGATCCGGTAGGATCCGGTTATGTCTGATTTTTGCATTGGACACAAAAAATGCTGCAGACTCCGGTTTTGTGTCAGATGCAAAAATCAGACAAAACCGGATCTTCACGAAAAAGCCCCAATCCAGAGGCCAAATAAGGCCAATCTGACACCATAGGGATACATTGAGGGCAAATTCGGATCTGGGTCTGTCCGGTTCACACCGGACAGACCCGGACCCAAAAAATTCGTGGTCTGAAGCCGGCCTTAGAAGTAACTAGACCAGTGATGGCGAACTCCAGGCCTCGAGTGCCACACACAGTCCAGGTTTTCAGGATTTCCATTGCATTTGACAGTTGGCAATCAAATTACCAACTGTCAAATTCTGAGGAAATCCTGAAAACCTGCACTATGTGCGGCACTCGAGGCCTGGAGTTCGCCATCACTGAACTAGACCCTCTGTGACCAGCAGACAGCCTTGTACCCAAACTGCTGCTGGCAATGTTTCTTTCATGTGCGTCACACAAATTAGATATATGTGAACTTGAAGAGTTTTTGTTGATGAAACATAAAGCATAGGGATAAACTGATATCATCCCTTGCTTTCTGCTGTTTTCCACATCTTCCCACTGAAGATTATTCCTATCAGAGTTTTCTGGAAGCTCAACTCCAGCTACTCAATCTAGACGGATTTATATCGTATATAAACAGTCTTAAATGATTATACCCTACTAACTGAAAATAAGCAGCCATACAAGACTTGTTCCTATGCATTCTTTTACATAGTCTTAAGCATCACCATTTATCCCAATATCAAGTGGTTTTGAAGGGAATCAGTTACCAGGTTTTTGCTCTTGAATATGGAGGACTGCACGGCAGGAGGTTTACTAGACCTCTAGTAATAATCTCTTGATGATAAAGTGATTTTATCAAAACTCCAGCAAGCAGTACAGTAAGTGATGCATCACTGGAATCAGGGTCTCTGCAAGGTAATATGCTTCTCTCTGATTATATAACAAAAACCATGTGAGAGAAACCTTATGGCAAAACCCTTGTGACAATATTTTAATTATTTAAGAAATCACTGAGCAACTACTGTGTGTTGAACATTATATTTAGGTCACAGCACAAGGGTTTTACTTTTCCAGCTGAGACAAGAAGTAGGACAGGGACTGGACTTGTAGCCTGGATAAAAGTCATACCGGCTTTGTCTGTGAGCAGTTACAACTCTACACATTTATATCCTCTTTGTGCACCATGGTGTCAAACTTCAGAATTTTGACTATATATTTTAGGAAATTAGTTTTGTTATTAGATGGGAGGTTATTGCCTTTGCATGTACTATAGTTGAAAGTGTGCTTTTATATGTGTGCTATAAAGTAAACCATTTGCTCTTTTTCTATTCTCATAGCATTTGGTCAGCCGCCATGACACCTCTCAACAACATATATGAAGTTGTTTTTTTCCATAGGTGGCATTACTGAGCTTTTATTGTAGAAAACGTTCAAAGGTTTAGCATTTGCCTTGCGTGCTTCCACTTCTGCTCTCCAGTTACTGCAGGCAGATTATACTGTCCAAATCACCTTGTACTCAGTGAACCCTGCAGTTGGCGAAGCTCAGGTTGCTGACCCTTAGTCTACATGTAAATCTGCTCAAGAAAAGAGGAACGATTGTATTATTAATCTTCTGTGATGATGCTTACTAGGATTAATGTGTCATGATTTTTTATGTAACATCAGTCAAGACACCCCTTACCTGGCAACAATGTGAAGAAATGCAAGAAAACTACAAAAGAAAACTGTGATGCATTGTGTCTATTTGTGGTTTTCTAAAGGGAATATTACTTGTGTTGCCCTGAAATCAATAGTTGGTGAGCAGGTAGTAAAGTGCACTTCCATGATAAATCAAACTGGAAGCCTACAGTTATGCCCACACTTGCTTTCTCATTTGCTGTGTAGTTAAAATCCTAAGGCTTAAGGCTGCCTTCAGACTTGCAGATGCCTCCGCAGCGTTTTGCAGAGGCAGAACCGCGGCCCCCTATGTTTATAATGGAGCGCACAGGCGGTCCTGCAGATGCTTGCAGGCAACCGCCTTTTTGCGCTCTCATTGCCCGCCATTAGTGATCTGTTGCGGACGAGAGCGTGTGATCTGTACGCAGGCATCCGCCTGCACACAGATCACTAATGGCGGGCAATGAGAGCGCACGGCGGTCTGCAACCATCTGCAGACCGCCGTGCGCTCCATTATAAACATAGGGGCCGCGGTCTGCCTCTGCAAAACGCTGCGGAGGCATCTGCAAGTCTGAAGGCAGCCTAAGCTCCACCAGTGGAAGCTAAAACTATCTGTGCACATAAAATAACTGTCAGCAGACCCATTCACTAATATCCCAATAAATGCCAACAGTAGAGAGATAAACAGACCATTACCTAAATCACCCAATATTGTACATTTTCTTTTTTGCTCCCTATGCCTAAGTTAGGTGAACAAGTCATTGTCTGGGCAAGTGAGTGTGACTCTGATGCAGCTATACACATTTTAACCATTACAATCGCTGAAACAGTTCAATATTTGTTCAGTAATACCAAGCAGGGATGAGCGGATCGGTCTGCATAAGGCGGCCGTCACAGGGTGCAATATCTTGAACGATATTGTAAGCGATCACGTGCACGCGCGATCGCTAACAATATCGTTCACATCGCTGGTGAGATGTCACACAGACAGACTCACCAGCGATGTGGGCCAGCGAGATCGCTGGTAACTATGGTACACATCGGGTTACTAGGTGCCGCGCGGCGCTTAGTAACCCGACATTTACCATAGATCCCATCTCCCAGCATAGGTGCTGCCGCTGGGAGATCGTTCATCATGGTGTCACACACCACGATGAAGCAGATTGTTCAAGCGTTCATCGCTTGATATGAGCTCCGGCTCTCATATCTGCGATGACACGATCAAGCTATTTTACATTGTAAAATCGCTTGATCGCACTTAGCGATGAACAAACGATATCGCTTAAGCGATCAAAAAGCAGATCACTTAAACGATATCGTTCAAGATATTGCACCGTGTGACGGCCGCCTAAGATCAAGTTTGCATCAAATCAATTTCACATAAATTTGAATATTTTGCAATTCTATTTGTGGTTTGCAACAACAAAAAAATCTTTCCTGATACTTTTTCCCACACTTCTGAAGGCATCAGAGAGCAGACTAGCAAAATTTAGTGTTGCCATGCGAGCTTCCCCATAATGCGCAGTAGCAATGGCATCCTACAGATTATCATGTTTTGTACAGTGGTGGTCAGTACGTGGAACATCACAGATCAGCTGTTCTCAGAGTCAAAGAGTAAGTCTCTCTCTGCTGTAATATATAAGCTCTTATGTTCATTGGGGTCCTCTCTCTATTTCATGTACACTGTAAACTTTTATGGTCAGAAGAATCCTTTCTCTATAGTGTAGGCTCTTATGCAGGGGTGGACTGGCCCAGGTGGCAGGGAGGCATTTGCCCCCCAGGCCAGTGGTATAGTCCACCTTTAGGGCCGCCCCCAGTGAGAGCGGCCGTGCACTTACTGTATTGACGGCAGCACCCGGGACGCAGCAGGCGGTCGTTAGCGTGGAGGCTGACATGGACCAGCGAGCAGAGCCGCGGCAGGCAGAGGTGAGTGGAAAGCCACACCAGCATCCATCCCCCCCCCGCTCCTCACTTGGGCCCTGGGCTCAGCAGTGATAGCTCCCCCAAAAATCCCCCCTCGGTCCTCAGTGTTAGACTGCCCCCCCAGGGCAAAATCTGCCAATCAGCCCCTGCTCTTATGGTCGCAATGGAATAAAGCGATGTTTGGGTGAGCGCTGGGATATGAAGACAGCTACACTTCAACAAGTATTTTACCTGTAAGTTTATTGTTCAAATCACACTAGGTCCTCTCCCACAACATGTTTCGATGCTCAGGGCGTCTTCCTCAAGTGAGCGTCGAAACATGTTGTGGGAGAGGACCTAGTGTGATTTGAACAATAAACTTACAGGTAAAATACTTGTTGAAGTGTAGCTGTCTTCATATCCCAGCGCTCACCCAAACATCGCTTTATTCCATTGCCTGCATATCCATCTCCCTATGGGGAGAGCGGTGGAGCAGCTCGGAGGAGAAGACAAATCTAACAGAGGAGAGGAAAACACGTGACGGATCACGTGCAATTACACAGGCGGACACCGAGGAAAAAGGGAAAGAAATCCACACCGTCCAGAGAGAGACCCCGTGCACTCACTACGTGAGCCCCCCTGTTGTGCGGACAGCACAACAGGAAAAGGTGAGTGTAACGGTGACTTAACAGAGGGTGGATATAAAACATAAAGCAGCGTGGCGCAACCAATTTCTATACCTGCTCTTATGGTCAGCAGGGTCTTATCTCTCCTTAACTTATCTTGCCTTTGGTTAGCCCGCAGTAAAAAAAAGTGCATATGAACATATTAATTTCTAACTGTACTTTTAAAACGGAGACATTTGACAAACAATTAATCAATGCTTTGAGCTACCCAGCACATCACAGCATTCTCAGATGGGGCAGTCCTACTCCACGTTTTTAACACATTTATTTTTATGGCCTCCTGAATATATTAAAATTAAGACCACATTGAATGTACACGTACCTGAAGCATTTCTGAACCACTCCTACGGCACCAAAAGGGAGAGCACAGATAAATCTCGACCAGGTCTGGATATTACATCTAGATATTATCAGATCAGACCCCTACACTGCCAGACCAGCAACCATGGATGAGAGTGGAACAGGCCCAGACACATGTGCAAAAATCAAGCAGAGCCTATGGGCAAGGTGTGGCTGCTGTATGTGTGTACAACGGCCTATAACAATCACAATAAAGACAGATAGAATGGCATACATAACCAAGTGTGCATGGCAAAAAGTGGAATTCAGCCGCAAACCAATAACAAATTAAAAAAGCCAAGAAGCTAGTGCTGCCTGTGGTTAGCAGACAGTACGAAAAGTGCATGTGCACATATTCATTTCTAACTGTACTTTAAAACTGAGACATTTGGCAAACAATGGATCAATTCTATGAGCTACCCCACTATGTCATGGCATTCTCAGATGAGGCAGTCGTACTCTACATCTCTTATATTCGCTGTGCCACTATGGCCTCCTGAATACATTAAAAGCAAGACCACAAAATACACACGTACCTGAAGCATTTCTAAACCACTCCCACAACGCCAAAAGTACAAGCGCAGATAAAGGCCAACCAGGTCCGGACATGACATTCGGACATTATCAGATCTGACCCCCCACACTGCAAGACCAGTGTGGTCTTGCTTTTAATACATTCAGGAGGTCATAATAGCACAGTGTATATAAAAAATCTTAGAGTAGGACTGCTGCGATTTTGGGCACAGCAGACCAAATCAGACACAATTGAATCCAGCGCTTTCCGCAGCAATTAACATGGGTGCCTATGGAGCGCAGGTCCGGGAAAACATTGGATCGTGTCTCGGACCTGATTTTAGTGTACTGAGCATGCTCAGTACACTAAATCTGCTCTTTAGCATGTAATTTCACTTTCGCAATGGATATACATACATTGCGAAAGTGAAACAAGGGTTAAAAATAAAAAAAAAATATCCTCTCCTCTCCGGCATGTGTCCATCTAACTCCGACGGCTTAAGGACCTGTGTATCAGCTGACCGCGTGGGGCAACCCGATCAGCTGTCGGTGGACGCCGCAAAGAAAAGTCTCACACATTTCTGTCGGAGTTCTGTACCTTTACTTCAACTTTCCAACCAGGCCACCAGATGCCTCCCACTACCAGTCTCCAGTCAGTCATCTAAGTCTTCTTCCGCACCCCAAGGGCTCCTTCTGCCTTCTACTCTTTCCGGTCTTTCCCTCCCGGGGCGAGCGATTACTGTGCTCCAGCCTGCGGGAGCCAACACCACACACCACTTCTCGACTCTCACTCCAACTTCCTACTCCTTCTCTGTCTTCCTCCTGACTGTCTCTACACTTCGCTTTTCCCCTCACTGAGACTGGGCCCCCCCTCCTGGGTCTACCTACTGTCCCTGCCTGGGATCTGTCGTGTGTGTTGCGGTTGTGGGGTCTCAATTTTACCATCCCAGTATCTGGAGAACAGGAGCACTATTCTCCTGCTAATGGAGGAGTGCAGTGGTGGCCAGACCAGTGGGGTGCCACATTTTCCCTTGCAAAAGTTATCTCGTCCCCAAGCAACCTCGAACAAGGCACAAAACTTGCGCATTTCTTTTTAAAAAGCATGCATACCATAATAAAAAAATAGTAATACAAAATTTCTCCCCATATCGGCACATGCTTACTTTAACATTGCTCTTAAACAAAAAACAAACTATCCACGGAATTTCAGTTATATATAAAAGAAAAAGTAAAGTTCAAAACAGAGTTCTTTTTCCAGTGCTTGCGACACTCGTCAGCGCTGCCGGAGCTCAGCTCAGTTCTTTCTCTGGCGCAGTGTCCTCCGCCGGGTTAGACATTTTCAATAGTCCATTGCACTCAGTGATCATGATGGTTTAACTATTCACACTATAAAGATTTCTACAATAACAGGTATCTAGCTATCTATACAACAGTACATAACATTTACAATGCAACAAACTACTATTTACATGCTGATTAGTTTACGTCCGAGGTCCGCTTGCCTGCAAACCGTCCTTACCACTCGAAAGTTCAGCCTCCTCTGCAAATGGGGCTCTCGGTGCTACGATCTTGTACACACGCAGCATATACCAGCCTCGACATCCCATATGCCGTGTGTAACCGGATTCATCTCCAGGGTACAGATCTTGACCGGGGTGCCCCTTCGAGAGATACAACTCAACATCTGTCAGCCGATGAAGACTTCCTCCTCCAAGCCGAACTACGTAATGAACCCCCAGCCGTTCTGGAGGTGGAAGTCCATGGCTACTCTGCGGTGCCTTTCTACCAGGTCAGGTGCAGTTGTCTTCCAGAAAGGTCTTTTTCCTCAAGGTTCGTCTCCTCCTGCTGTAGCTAACGGTCTTGGCGCTGCCGCCGCTCCTCTTTCTCGGCTGCTTGCATCTGCTCCCAAAAGCTGTTATTGGACTTGCTCTTTACTTGTGTCTCTCTAGCCGTTGCTGCAACTTTGCTGTACTCTCATGGGGCGCCCAGTACACCTTCCCGCTCTTGGCCTCTGGGGCTTCCGCCTGGTCTACATCTCTGGTTTCTCGGCACCACCCTCAGGCCTCGGTGCTGGTTCAGGCGGGTTCAGAACGGCCACTGACGGCACTTCTGTTTCCACCAGGATAGCCAATTTATTTAAGCAAGGTGGTTCGGCTGCTGGTTTCTCCACCAGTGGTTCTGTAGCCTCTGGTGCTTGGACTCTCTGCGCCAACTTCCTCAGCTGGACTTGCTTCCAGATGTTGTGGACCACACCTATGCCCTCCTCACAACTGGCTCAACTCCTTCGCCGCATCTTCCAAGTTGTCGGCGTTGGTAAACTGAACCGAGTCTGTAGCCTCCCTGCTTGCACTGGGGGCTTCTTCTCTTTCTCTCCCGCTGCCCTGGGTGTCTGTCTCATTGATTACCATGATGCTACACACTCCTCGCACCACGTGGTTCGTCTTCGTTCTGTTTTTGGGACCTCACCCTTCTGGCCCTATTTCACCTCTCGGCAGGCTCCCTTGGCTTTTTCTTAGTACTCGGGGTGAGCTTGCTCTTTTATGCTTTCATGTGGGCCCATCCCACGACGGGGGCCATAACACACCCCAGGTCAAACTCGTGGCGCTCGTTCTCTCTATTAACCATTTAATTCTTTCTTTACACAGTATTTCTGAACAGTTCTTTCTCATTCAAAAGTGCACGAGACCTGATGTTACTGGGCCACTCGCACCCTATTCATGATGCCAAGGATGACATGCCCGCTCCAGGGCAATGGGGATACTTGGAACCAGGCCAGATCTTGTGGTTCTTTTATGGGGGACATCAGGGTGGCAACCCGGTTCCATGGCCCTAGTGCTGTCATTTAAAAAAAAAAAGGAGTTCATGACTAGGTGATGGGGACTAAAGGGAAAGGGGTATTTGTGACGCCACCCGCGGTGTGCGGCCATGTACAGCCGCCTCTGCTGCAGAACCTCTGGGGACAGTGACCGGCAGCTTGGATGGTTTTGCTTCTCGCGGGCGGAGCGGGATCCCCAGGGCAGTGGGTAGGAAAGCCAGTTCGTTCTTTGGCAGGTGTTTATCGGGTCATTAGCACCTGGGTGATTCATGCGGCCTCCGCAGCCAGTGAATTCTTCAAAGAAGAATCTTACACACTTCAGTCAGAGTTCTGTACCTTTACTTCAATTTTCTGACCAAGCCACCAGGTGCTTCCCTCTGCCAGTCTCCGGTCCAGCTGTTTCTCAAGAACGACACAGTGATGTCGAGACCTCTTTCGGTGTTCCTTTCACTCTCAGCGCCTCTAACACGCTTCGCCTTCCCTGTCAGCGCCTCCACACACAGAGCTCGGGTACCAACACCCACAGGCATTGACTGGCACAGCTTCCTAGTGCCTCGCCTTAGTACGGCCCCTTTTCCGAGATGTGCCGAGTTCGTGGCCACAGTTCACTTAAGATCTCATGGCCTCCGTTTCAACGGTTCAGGCCTACAGCTGCCGCGCTGTTTTCATGGCCAGGTCCCTGTTCCATCCACCAACCCCTCTGTTCCTCTGTCAAGTAAGGTACGGGCGTACGGGTGATCTAAATCTTCTTCCAGACCCTAAGGACTCCTTCCTTCTTCTAATCTTTCCAATCTTTCCCTCACGGGTGAGCATGACCATGCTCCAGCCCGCGGGAGCTAACACCACACACCATGTCTCAATTCTCACTCCAACTTCCTACTCCTTCTCTGTCTTCCTCCTGACTGTCTGTATATTTCCCTGTTCCCCTCACTGAGACTGGGCCCTCCCTCCTGGCTCCACCCACCATCCGTGCCCATTGTCTTACATGTGTGTTGAGGTTGTGGGGTCTCGATTTCACCATCCCAAAATCAGGAGAACAGGTGCAATACTCTCCCGCTATTGGAAGAGTGCAGTACTCCCGGTGGTGGCCAGACCAGTGGGGTACCACCTACTCTTTACTTCCTGCCCTGTTCAGCAGCTGTGGTATATCTAACCTGTTTCTGCATAGTCAGACACATCCATTACACAGTACATACTGTATACAAGAATGTCTCAGGACAGGATCATTTTTTTTTTAACACATCCAATTTTGGAACTTATTATTATTCTAAGTTCTATTCATTAAAATGTACAATTGTCCCCCTATAATTTACACATCGCTACATAAGCATGGGCAGAATATGTCTCAGTGGTCAGTATTGTAACTTTGGAGTGTTGGGGTCCTGGATTTTATTCCCATCAAGGATAACATAAAATTATTTCCATATTCTTCCAGTGATTTGTCTGGTTGTTTCAGTTTCTTAGTACAGTCCAAAGACATACTGATAGGGAATTTAGTATGAGAGCTCCAGTGGGGATGGGAAAGATGATAAAGATTATTAAGTAAATATCATAAAGCCTAGCTAAGCCAGAGTCCAGAGAAAGCCAGAAACCCCGGCAGCCAGTCCAGCCAAAATCAACACACCCTGATAAAAGCCCATATAAAGGGGATCTCAGAGAGTTACAAAATGCAATACATAGAGGGTTGGAAGAGTGAGTTGGAGAACTTCCAGAAACTCACCATCTACTGGTCACTGCGGAGGGACTACACTCTAACCCCAAATCTGAAGAAGTTACACCACCCCAAAGACAGGCAGACTCTGAGTCTATACTGACTGAGTGTCCACAACCCAGTGGTGGAAGCAGGCATCACCGACAGACATATAAGCCACAGGGAAACAGACTGTGCCAGCACTGTCAACAGAGGGTACTGAAAGATGAGGTGCATGTCCTGCTGCACAGCAACAAATACTTAGCAGTGAGAGTCTCCCATCTCCAAAGATTCTCCACTCACATCCAGGACTTCCTGTTCATGGACGATGAGAGGAAATTCCACATTCTACTGGGAGAAGAGGAATCAATGGTGGAGATCATCGCCCAATATGTGACCACATGCCATAAGTCAAGAGGAATGTAACAGCCCCGAATTGACTACTATTGGCCAATCTGTGCCCTCAAACCAAATAAAGCCTATATGAATTTGAGATGATTCTGTATAGCGCTGTAAACACTAATGACGCTACGTAAAAAAAGTTTAAAAAAAAAATAACTATAGAAAGGGGACCACAGATGTAAGATGTACTTTTATGGTCTTAAAATAAACATGAAAAACAAACATGTCCCTTTTTTTCCTTTACATTTTCCGGCAATATCAGAAAAAAAAAGAGTATGTGAAATAAATGACATGTATCACAAAAAAAGGCCCCCAAATTATTTTTATATCCACAGAAG
>JARQOC010000001.1:370029343-370077409 GCA_033576535.1 Allobates femoralis | reverse complement strand
ATACAGCTAGTCAATTTTAACAGTCGGTGACTGTTCGGTCACAGGAAAGCTGGTTTTTAGACCCTCCCCTGTATACAGCTAGTCACCCTCCAACATTTTTACGGGAGGACTGTTCTGGTCACTTTAAAGCGGGGAACTCCGATCTGGATCACCCTGCCTATACCTCCTAGATTAGTCCGAAAGGACTGTTGTGGTCAGCAGCAGTTTGCACCCCTGCTCCAGATCTACCTATGGGGGCCCCGCAAATCTGTCCCTAAGCAGCAGCAGCCCACTCTCCCTACACTCACTTTTCGGGGATGGCTGTGTCCCGAGCACATCTTTGGCCGGGTCTTATAAAGGCCCCGGTCACCCCGGGCCAATCCGCAATGCCACAACTAACGGGGCTGTGGCTTTTGCAGTGGTCTGCCAGCCAATCCCTGCATGGGGGGCTGGCTCTCTAAAGAGCGCCAACATGCGGGGATGAGGCCCAAACGAGCACAGCACGAGTATCGCGAGATTACTCGGTGCTCGCCGATTAGCCCGAGTACATTTAATACTCTTGCGATACCGATAGCGCAGAGCATACTCCTCTTTCACTACTTGTAAATCACTCATATGCAATTTAGAACCCTTACAGTTATGTGCCAACAAGCTGCTCTTCATTTTTCCCCCTAAATTTTTCATGAAATACTGCAGCTCCTGCTTCATTGACATAAGAAAAAGCTAGTCAGCATGGGACCGTAAGTATGAAAATCGCATATGAGTGATCATGTGATCACCAATGGAAGAGGCCAGCAGAATCTCTAAGGCTACGTTCACATGTAGCATAATCCTGCATTTACGCAACGCTTTTTAGTGCTATGTAAATGCAGTGAAACGCAGCACCGTAACGCATCCCAGGAAATGCAATGGCTTTTACTGAAATGTGTTCACATGGCACGTAATTTTGTGGATGTGCCTTGCGCTGCAAACCACATCCGTAAAAAGAATGACCATGTCAATTATTTGCACCATTTTTGGCACGCTTTTTATTCACCTCGCCGCGTTCCCCCAGTGATCACTTCTCTTGCTGTCACTGTAGGACCTGTACAGGATCTTAAACATCACCATGTGACGGAGCGACACCACCCAGTCACATGGCGCTGCAGGGTCCTAGAGGCTGCGCTCGCTGCGGCCTAGCGGGGGATCAGAAGACACCGCCGAGGGTCACCGAGGGAGCGTGGCGAGATAAGTAAAAGCACAGTCCGTTCACACACAGTTCGCTGCGTTCGATGAAGATCCATTCTTGGTGCTGTTTTGCCCCAAAACCGATCCAAACAAAATCACAATGTGTGAATGTGGCCTACATATATGATGAGTATATTTATTAAAGGTTTGAACCAACTAAACATAAGTATGCCTGCCTTTTCACTGGTATTTTCAAATCCATATGTTCTTTGAATTTCATAGAACCACATGGACAGGCACGGATCTGTGCAAATGGATGTCCACAGACCGTTTTTTTAAAAGGATCCATCATTAGTCACCAGCAATAGGGGTGGGAGGAGCTGTACCTTGTTTCTGAGCATGCTCAGTACAGCAAAACGGATGTGTTTTACGGATCCATTGTTTTCACAGATCCATACGGTTACGTCCTTCATAGAGCTCTATTATAATTTCATACGGACATCAACAGATCAGTGTCTGTCCATTGGTGTTGGCGATTTTCAAGGAAGACCAAAAATGGAGCAGTTTCCATTTCGGGGTACAAGTGAAATGCGGACTCCAATGGATCCGTGAAAAAATGGAGACAGATGGCCACTTAAGGACCAATCTATGCCCATAGGATAACATTGGAGGCCATAATGGATCCATGGCCGTTAGTTTCAAAACGGATGGACACGGATTTGCAAATTTGCCTATGTGAAGTCAGCCTAAAGGCCCCGTTACACAATGTTGGAACGATGTCAGCAACGAACTCGTGGCGCGCGGTCGTTTCAGATATCATTTTGACATCGTTGGCGAGATGTCACACGTCTAGATATCGTGGACAACTCACCAACGATGTTGTGAGCAGGTATCGTTTGCACAACCCAGCGAACGATACCTGCTCATTGCTGTGAATGGGCGAAGTCGTAAACGACATCGTTATCGCACTGTCAAACACAACGATATACCAGGTTGGCTGAGCGTTGATCGTATGGTTTGAGAACATGTTCTCAAAACTGCGATCAACGATCCAACAATTTATCGTTACAACTTTGCAGAGTCACAAGCAACGAGGTAGTAACGATGTCACTGGAACGACTCCAAACCCGTGACATTTAAGCGATATCGTTAATGATGTCGTGCCGTGTAACGGGGCCTTAAACTGTTTCAAAACTGTACAATCTAAATGTAATTTTTTTCTTCAGTCATATAACTTATTTGCTTGTACCCAACAACAGTAAAATATTTTTGTAATTTACCTTTTAATACATAATTGTTTTATGTATCAGCTCCTATTATAATGAATTAAATTACGGTATTATTAAGCCCATCTCTAAAGTCTTTTGAAAATGTTTGCTTAGATTACACTAAAGGCATAGGTTTATTTCTATTATTAAGTGGTTTCTGCTCATTTTGAGAGTGTAGGTATCAATTCGACCCTATGGATCTGGATAATTGCTTGACTCGCCAGTCTTTAGTCTTTTATTCATTGTTTCAACTGATAAGATTGTACAATCAGAATAATTGAAGCCACCACTTGAATTGTTGTTAGCATTTTTGGCTATAGGGTACTTCACACACTGCAACATCGTTAGCGATATCGCTGAAACGTTACAGGTTTTGTGACGTAACAGCGACCTCTCCAGCAATGTGGCAATGTGTGATATGCATCAGCAACCTGGCCCCTGCTGTGAGGTTGCTGATCGCTTCAAATCATTAAGGACCATTTCTTGGTCCTTGGTCTCCCACTTGTTAGCACGTATCGCTGTGTGTAACAGCGAGAGACCAACGATCAGCGACCTCCCAGCCCAGCGCTGCACATTAGATGCTGGGCACTGGTAACCAGGGTAAATATCGGGTAGCTAAGCAGCGCACTTGCTTAGTTACCCGGTGTTTACCCTGGTTACCAGCATCCTCCCGCTTAGCCCAGCCTGTAAGCAGGAGGACACTGGTAACCAGGGTAAACACTGGATAACTAAGCAGAGCGCGCTGCTTAGTTACCCGGTGTTTACCCTGGTTACCAGAGATGTCGCTGCTGACTGGTCGCTGGTGAGTCTGCCTGTTTGACAGCTCACCAGCGACTGCATAGAGACTTTCCAGCGATCCTGGCCAGGTCGGATCACTGGTGGAATCGCTGGAAAGTCTCAGCGTGTAAAGGGGCCTTAAGACCTTAGATTACACCTCTTATTTTTGCAGTTACTTTTTGGGGAAAAATATAGTAGGAAATCAAACTTTCTTTAGTTCTCAAGAACCTGGATCATACTTATATTTCCAATCTAAATACGGTACTTACCGTATATGTCCCACTCTGAAGATGATATTTGTAAATCTTAGCTCTCATGACCATTGTGTTCTAGGTGGCATGTAATGTTGCTGTAGCTAATTCAGATAGAAGAACATTTCTGACAATAGATTATAAGAGTCACCATAGGACATAGGATTTTTAAGTAGTATAGGCAGAATGAAGATGCTAATTGAATTACTGAAATCCTCAGATTTATTTCTGGTTTATTTATTTTTTTATGTTTCACGATCCATCTGCTGTTTGTATTTGCCATCAAGCACATACATGGCAGAATTATTATTTTTCTGTCAGCTAAATATAAATTGTGATAAAAACAAGCATAGGGTCTACTTCAGTGTAATAGATTACACAGAGATTCCTCACAGATGTCCTCTGAAAAACAGCATGTGTGATTAATACATTCTAAGTGTTAACAGAAGAAGAGTAGGGAACAATATTCATAAAGACAGCTAGCATTTAAAAAAAACATGTCCATCTAGTTCAACGTTACGCAGACATATTTATGTGTTTAAGACAAAGGCAGAGCAAACCACCAGCTACAGCACAGACAAAGTTGTCTTACAGACAAAAGGCAAACAGCTATTTTTCTTGAATCAAGATGTCTACATACTAACGATATATCAAAAAATAAATGTCTATTTATAAATGCACATAGGTTTTGCTAGTTGTAAAAGTAGTCAAAAAAACTGTAGTTACCGTAAATAGATTCCAGTCTAACACTGATTTCAGCCCCAAAAAGTTACCTCCTACGGTATTTCTGCTCAATTTAACTTCAAAAGACTTCGATAAAACAAAACATAATCTACTCTGTTTATGGATTATAACAGAAATTATTAATTCAACTTCCTTGCATCAACTAAGAAGTTCCAAACAACCTAATATGGGTCAGCAAAATTCAACAGATCTGTTGCCCCTAAGGGCAATGTAGGAAAAAACTGAAGGCCTCCATACACATTGGCCTAATGTCAGTGGTGGCCACCGATATTGACATATCAACAGGAATGGCCAACAGTCTAATATGTATAGGGGCTCCTTGTCAGGGGCAGGGCCAGACTGGCCATATAGAAATTCTGGCAAATACCAGGCGGGCTGGTTCCTCATCTGTTGCATAGTCATAAACATTTTAACTGTATCCACTTAATCAGGACACAGATAATATTAATATCTGTAGCAGAAGAGCAAGCCATCAGCTCCTCTACTTACACAGGTAGGTAAAAAATCCTTTTAGTAAGTGAAACAACAAAGTCTCTGTTAATTTGGCTGTCTGAACACCAGTTGACTGCTGGAAATGGCAGGCCTTCTCTGCAGTTCCTTTTCTCTGTAAGGCTGGATTCACATAGTGTTGGCCTCTACATTGAGTGGCTCAATCGAACCACCCACAAAACGGTGTTTGGTTGTATGTGTTGACAGGACAATTGACCATAAGGATGCAGATGGAGTCATTGTGCTCTGTCATTCATAATTTGAACGTATTCTAGGTGAGCAGCAAGACAAAGTTGACTACGATTTGCTGCTCACAACAAATAGGCATATGCAGTAAAAAATAGGGCATATTCTGACTGTATCATTATAGTCAATCACCATGTTGGGACGTTCTCCAATTCTGTTTGGGGGGTTCAGACCTTTGCCCCGACGAAGTCACTGAATGTGGTGGCAAACGTTAAGTGAACATAGCCCTAGCTATGCTGTGTTTCACACTCTCTACTTTAACTGTCTGGCCTGTAGGCTTCTTTGCTGTTGGCACTTTTTCGAATAAATAGCATCGACCAGGAGGCTTAAGCAGCTATACCGCTGAAACTGTTAATTATAAGTAAAAAGAACTAGAAACCTGCTTCAGTAGTTTATGTTGCTGTATAATATCAAGAGTCTTTATCTGGCCATAAACTACAAATTTCAGATAGCTGATAAGGGTATTTTAAGCCATATTTTACTGGTCATTAGTACCGATTTGTGACACAAATCATCAAGCCAGAAACCGAGCAAAGGCAGATCTGTGAAACAGTTCATTTGCAGTGTCGAATTTATTAGTAGTTGTCAGGTTTTGTGGTTGAAAAGTCCTTCATGTCAAACAACTGATCTCTCAGCCATCAATAGAAGAGCTCAGATTAACCAACAGTAGAGATCAAAAGAACAAACTTCTCAGACCAAAAATGTAAGACAGGTTGTTTAGTAAATAGCTGCCTTATGGCCCGGTCAGACGTAACGACCGCAGTAGCGATCCCGATAACGACATGGCTCCCGGGATCGCTGATGAGTCATTATCGGTATCGCTACTTGGTATTCAACACGCCGATCTATACAACGATATGTCCACCCTAGCGATTTCTTCAACGATATTGTTCAGTCGTTGTATTTCCTTCCTTCCTACATATCTCATTATGTGTTGCCAACGATATCGTCGGTAAGGTGTCAAACACAGCGATACAGCGTTCCCAGCGGGAGCGCAACGACCAAAAAATGAACCAGGAGGCTGTGTAACGATTGCCGATCTCGCAGCAGGGGACCAGATCGTTACACCCTGTCTCACATACCGAGATCGCTAACGAGATCGCTATTGCGTCACAAAAGTAACGATCTCGTTAGCGATCTCGGTATGTGAGACATACCCTTTAGGCTGGCTTCAGACTTGCGGACCCTCCGCAGTGCGCTGCGGAGGAGATCCGCAAGCTGACCACAGCCCCTATGTTTATAATGAGAACGCACGGTGCTGCGCAGGTCTGCGCATGACCGGGCGCTCCCATTCACTGCAATATGTGATTTGTACGCAGGCGAATGCCCGCGCACAAATCACACACAATCACACACTCTAGTCCGCACCAGGAACGCGACCATGTCACGTTCCTGGTGCGGATGAGAGTGTGTGATTTGTGCGTGGGCATCCGCCTGCGTACAAATCACATATTGCAGTGAATAAGAGCGCACGGTCGTGCGCAGACCTGCGCAGCACCGTGCGTTCTCATTATAAACATAGGGGCTGTGGTCAGCTTGCGGATCTCCTTCACAGGACGCTGCGGAGGATCCTCAAGTCTGAAGACAGCCTTAAATCCCCAATATATTATCACCTTTAGTTTTTGAGATGTATAATTTACAACCCAATTCTGTTGTGCTTTGAAAAAATACTGATACTCCAGTAACTATTCCACATTTTTTCAAGTTACACCAGCAAACTTAAATGTATATTTTGGGTATTTTATGTGATTAGTAAGTAGCAAGTATTTTTTGAAGAGTAAAGAAAATTGCAGTTTTCTAAATATTTTAAAATAAAAAATCTGAAAACTGGGATATGCATTTGTATTCAGCCCCTTCAGTCAATATTTTGCAGGACCACTTTTCACTGAAATTACTGCTGCGAGTCTTTTGGGGTATGTCTCTACCAGCTTTGCACATCTAGAGGCTGACGTTTTTGCATTGAATGGTAGTGGATTGGCTCTCTCTCTCCAGTCCAGGTTTTACAGCTGGCTCATGTCCACTGTTTTTATTTAATCCTGCTATGTGGGATCTCAGTTTCAATTGAAGAGCAAAAGGTTGTGTGCGAGCTGATCTGTGGGAGGTTAAAACTCCTGGGTCACTGTCTCACGTTGTTGTGTGTTCTACCCATCAAAAGATGGTGAGTAGGGTAAGAAGCAGTTGGGACTAGCCCATAGGGGAGGAGAAGTGTGTAGGGAAAGAGACAGCTTTCTGTAAAGGCCTCGTTACATGGTGCGACATCGTCAATGACATCGCTGATACATCACGGGTTTGGAGTTGTTCCAGTGACATCGTTACGACCTCATTGCGTGTGACTCTGCCAAGTTGTAATGATAAATCGTTGGATCGCTGATCGCAGATTTGAGAACATGTTCTCAAATCACATGATCAACACTCAGCCATGGTATATCGTTGTGTTTGACAGTGCGATAACGATGTAATTTACGACTTCACCCATTCACAGCAATGAGCAGCGATCGTTCGCTGGGTTGTGCGAACGATACCTGCTCACACCATCGTTAGTGCATCGTCCACGATATCTAGACGTGTGACATCTCACTAACGATGTCAAAATGATGTCTGAAACGACCGTTCGCCCACGAAATCGTTGCCGACATCGTTCCAACATCGTGCCTTGTAACGGGGCCTTTAGAGCATCAGATAGAGTCCAACCTGTGACAGAGACAGACCCTAGGTCAGAATAGTCCGCAGAGCTGTATGATGTTGGGGTCCCTTGAAGTGAGGAACACTGCTACAGAAGATAGAAAGAAAAAGAGACCCAGTTGCAGAGTAAATTAAGAAGTTGGGTTAAAGGAGTGACCAAGGAGGTAAGAGATGGAGAGAGATGGGTCCTGGTGCAGGACAGAGTGGAACAAGGAGCTAAATGAGCATCTTGGGTGGGTGTCCCCACAATGTCTAGGAGCTTACAGTTCAGTCCAACCTTATTGGCAACATCCCTTTAAGAAATAAATGCTATGGAATCGCTTGAGGAGAAACATGACTTACATGGACTGTGATGTGGTACTAGGCTGGGTAGTGTTGCGAAGAAAAGGAATAATGAAGGTTGCAACTGAAGTGAGGAAGGTGTGCTTAAAGGGAACCTGTCAGGTGGTTTATGCCCCCTCAATTATCACTATCTGTACCTGCAGCTTCATAATACTATTCTAATCATCCCTGTCTGAGCTCAGAGTGTAATAAAATGGCCCCATTGAATAGAATGGGAAGCCATCATGAGGCAATAGGCACTATGGCATTGAAAGAGTTAAGGGAGTTAATATTCTGACAGGGTCATCTGGTCAGAACTGGTTTCAGCTGGCTTGTTGCCCGCCTAAATCCTAGGGGACAGATTGGTTGGTAAAGGTCAGGTGTCACTGACCTGGGTGTATATAAGTAAGTCCCTAGGGCTCCGCTGGTCAGTCAGAGGTCGTCACCTGAAGAGATCCTGAGGAGATTCTGAGGGGTTCCTGAGATGGAGCGTCTGCTGGAGCAGCTGATGGCCAAGGCAGCGGAGAGAGGTGGCGAAGACTGGCTGCGGAAGTGCTTGGAGGAGACCGGTCCTGGAGCCGGCGGCTGTGAAGAAGATGCGGTGCCCGGGAGAGCGGTGTCTGGCCCCTCGGTCTCCACGGACGTACGGCGGAGCCAGAGACCAAAGAAGAGCCGCAAGGAAGCATATTCCCCTCCGGTACCTAGCAGAGACGGGTCGGGTGCCAGAAAGAGACCGGAGGCGTCATGTGAAGACAGCTCCGCCTCACGCAGTCGGCATAGCAGAGCTAAGTCTCCAGACCTAGCTGGCAGAGCGCTGATGCAGGAGGGCAGTGTGAGGAGAGCGGCGCCATCTACTGGTTCGGCAGCGGTGACATCAGCGGTGGCGGCGGCGTCCACCTTGTCACAGAGCTCCAGAGACCGGAGCGTTGCTGCGCAGCCCATGCAAAAGAGCTCTCATAGGGCGGCAGCGACGCTTCAGGTCTGGGGCCTTTCGGAGGATGAAGAGGCAGCACCAGCCGGCTGCGGACTGTCGGTCGGGGAACCCATTCCAGTGGTGTCTCCTCCACAGAGGCCCGCTATGGACGTCCACAGCATTCAGGAGCCGGGGTCGACATCTGGAACAGGTGAGATGCCTGTACTGTCACATAGTAACATACATGATTTAGTCTCCTCTGCTGTGTCTGCAGCATTGAGGGCGGTTGGTCCCCTGGGTACGGGTAACTTGGGGATAACCTCCCAAACCAGGGACGTACAGGGATTGCCAGGGGCATGTTTTAAAGAGGCATTAGCCTGTGACATGTCCCCCTTGGGTTATCACTTGCCCCTCTCAATTAAAGATAAGATATGGGCAGGTGAATTCATAGATGTATTTAGTCTTCTCCCAGCTAGGGAATTAAGCAGGTGGGAGAGGAAAGATGATAAACATGAAGATGATAAAAAAAGGGTGTATAGATCCTTTTCTTTATGGCTGCAATGTTTCTGCATTTATGCGGCAGTGCTGGGAGAAAAATCTCCTGATCTGTGCTGTGGGCTATTCCAACACGTCGATTGCGTGTTGGAAGCCTACAGACATTTTGGTGGCACTGCATGGCTGGCATATGACGAGGCTTATCGTCAGAAGCTGGCCGTGCAGTCATCTCTTAAATGGGGATCGAAGGATGTAGGGTTATGGCTGCATATGATGATCCCCCAGAGGCAGATTACGCAGCGCAGCTCTGCACAGCCCTTTCGCAAGGGGCTGTGCTTTGCTTTTAACGAATCGGCATGCAAATGGGCGCAAAATTGCAAGTATAGACATGAATGTTCTTTTTGTAATGGCGCCCATTCAGCGGCTAAATGTTTCAAGAAGCTTGGTCAGACATCTGTGCCTTCTCGGGAGTCGTTTCTCAAAAGCGGCGACCCCGGTGAGGCTCAGAGAAATGCTGCCATGGTTAAACAAATATCCAGATCGGGAGAAAGCGGCTCTAATTGAAGCTGGTTTCTCCAGAGGATTTGTTGTTCCCCCTTTTGAAGGGTCGGGCTGTGTAGTAGTTCCAAATTTGCCGTCGGTTGTGCGTTTTCCTCAGGTTGTAGAAGAAAAAATTTGTAAGGAAATTCAACTGGGGCGCTGTGCTGGTCCTTTTTCGGCCCCCCCATTTGATAATTTCCGGACATCTCCATTGGGGGTAGTTCCTAAAAAGGAGGTGGGATCTTTTCGCATGATCCACCACCTTTCCTACCCGCCTGGTGCGTCCCTTAACAATCAAATTGACGCTTCTTGTGCCTCGGTAAAGTATGCGTCTTTTGATATGGCCATTGATTTGTTGCGCCAGGCGGGCAGGAACGCTCTTCTAGCTAAAACGGATATACAATCAGCTTTCTGTTTGCTCCCAGTGGATCCGAGGGGATTCAATTCGTTGGGATTTACTTTTAAGGGATCATATTTTTTGGACAAAGCATTGCCTATGGGGTTTGCAATGTCCTGTTTTTATTTTGAGGTTTTTTCCTCCTTTTTGTAGTGGAGCGTACAATCTGTCTTTCCTGGCAGTCTGATGACTCACTATTTGGATGATTTCCTTTTATAGGTCCATCTCAGTCGGACGAATGTTTTTTGCTATTGTCGACCTTTTTGCGTCGCATGTCGGAGTTTGGGGTTCCCATAGCGGCAGAAAAAACGGTGCCCCCTTGTACTTCTTTGGAATATCTTGGTATTGTCATTGACTCACAAAAAATGGAGTGTCGGTTATCTCAGGACAAAATTAGTTCTCTTTTGACAATGGTCAGAGGTTTTTTGTCTCGAGATAAGGCGACTTTGAAAGAATTCCAGTCGCTATTGGGGAGCCTGAATTTTGCCCTTAGAATTATTCCGATGGGTAGGCCTTTCTTACGGAATTTATATGACGCCATTAAGGGGTACTCCGTTCCCTCAGATACGATTCCTGTTACTGCTGTTCTGAAATGGGATCTGTCTGTATGGAACGAATTTTTTCAGAATTTTAATGGTGTCACGTGTTGGCAGTCCCCGTTTGTGTCTTCTACATCCATTCCTGTTTATTTTTTCTCAGACACTGTGGGCTTTTGGTCCAAATTTGCAAGTCATCAGATGTCTTCCTTTTGGCCTTCCGATTTGGTATCAGTTTTTCGCGACGATCCATCCCTTCGGGAAGTTTTTTCGATTACTGCCGTTTTTTCAGTATGGGGTACCTCTTTGCGGGATAGGAGAATTTTACTGGAGGTTGGTAACAGAGGAACGTGTATGGCCATTAATACGTTATCGTCTAAATCAATACTGGTTAGCAGGGTGTTACAGCGATTAGTAGTGGTCACACTCCAATGTAATATTTGGCTTAAAGCTTGTGTTCGTGCTGAAGTCTCGGCAGATTATGGCAGCGTTGTTTCTTTTTATTCTCCGCAGCTAGAACTCTGCTCGGCTTCGGACGAAACTCAGGACACTATCAGTTGCCCATCTCATCTTTGGGCCTTGATCTCGAATTAGTTCCCTCTTTTATCATTAACTCGCTGGCTCCCAGTACTTGGTATTGTTATTCTGCGGCCTGGGCTAGATGGGTACAATTTTGCCAGGCATTTGATTTCCCTTGCCATGCACCTTCTTCTGAGGTTGCTTTGCTATTTTTGGAGCAATCTGCGGGTTCCGGTGTGTCGTACACTGCTCTTAATAGGATAGTGTCAGACATTTCATTTTTCATGAGGTTACGAGGGATGCGTCCTTTAGCTGACGTTTTTGCTGTGCGACAATTTTTGAAAGGATATCGACGTGTGTTTTTTCGCCCTGATAGAAGAGTTCCGATAACATTGGACATTCTTGGTCGGTTGTGGGCTATTTTGCCTCAGGTTTGTTTTAATTCATACGAAATGGCGATGTTTAGAACGATTTTTTGTGTAACATTTTTTGCAGCTCTTCGGGTGAGTGAGGTGGTTGCGGTAAGTAAACGCAATTCCTCTGGTCTTCAATTTTCGGACGTGAAGTTTCAGGATAATCTCTTGTTTTTACGTCTGCGTCGGTCAAAGACTGATCAGATAGGGAGAGGTTTTTCTATTCGCTTGTTCCCCTTCGGGTCGTCTAATCTTTGTCCAGTGGATAACATGCGTTCTTGGTTTTTGATTAGGGGGAGTTGTTTTGGTCCTTTATTTTTGCACGTCGATAAATCCCCGACTACGGTTTTTCAGTTTAATGCGGTGTTGAAGAAATGTGTAGCTTTATTGGATTTGTCCCATCTTCATATTACTTCACATTCTTTTAGGATTGGAGCGGCTACCTTAGCCGCCTCAGAGGGTTTAGCTCCTAAGGCAATTAAGAGTATTGGTAGGTGGAAATCAAATGCTTTTAAACTTTATGTTCGCCCAGATGATATTGATCACTTTTAATTTGTTTTATAGGGGCTAAGGTTATATGGATCATCGGCCATTCATTTATTTTGTGGGCCCAGAAAAGAGCAGCGAGGAGAAACTATTCAGAGAATCTTTCCTTTAATGGTGGAGAAGTTATTATTTACTGGCATGGGGTAAGGGGTCTTCGCTGGGGTAATGTTAGCTCGGTTATAGTAGAATTAGAGCGACGATTCCCGCCTCCAGACGCGATCATGGTTCATGCTGCCGGCAACGATTTGGGAAAAGTCAAGTCTATTGACTTGTTACGGCTCATGAAACATGATTTCCGCTGGTTAGCGGGCAAGTTTCCTGGTACTTTGGTTATTTTTTCCGAAATCATCTCAAGGCTCGTATGGCGTTCAGAGGGTTTGATGTTTTTGGAAAAAATTCGCAAGAAAGTTAATAGGGAACTTTCAAGATTTTTGCCTCAAATTGGTGGGTTTTCTTACCGCCATGTGGATTTGGAGGGTGGTGTGCCTGGACTTTATAGGGCTGATTCGGTCCATCTCTCTGAGATCGGGCTTGATATTTTTAACGTAGGCCTTCAGAACGTTGTTGAGGTATGCTTTCGTTGTTGGTGGGGGGGGTCCTCACCTCTGTGAGACTCGGACTAATGGGTCGCCCAGGGTTCCTGGGTGGACCGTTTTAATAAGTTAATGATGAACGATTGGTTATTTATTATATGTATTGGTGCATAAATTATCCAAGTGGTTATTTATATTTGGTAAACCTTAATAAAGTACCAACAACATTTTTAGCCCACAACGTTCTGAAGAGTCTTTATTTATTTAATTTAGGGTATATTTAATTGAAGGTATATTTATTATAGAATATTTGTGCCTTATTGGCTCATGTGAAAAGTGAAAAAAAGCATTTATACACTTATATTTCAGTCCACCCCTTGGAGGAGGGAGACTGTCTGGCAGGATAATAGTTAACTCAGTATTAACTTGCATGGCTAAAAGACCTGTGTGATGTAACGATCATGTGACCATAGTGGGCGGAGCTAAGTGAACAAACTCATATTATGTTATAGGGACTTAGCTTCGCCTATTGTAGTCACATGGTTATGACATCACATCAAGTCTCCCAACATGTTCTAACATAAGGCTGAAATGTTAACTATTAACCTGACAAACAGTCTCCATCCTCCAAGTTGGGAACTGACTGCCTCATTACATAAGGAAATGTAAGTGTATAAATGCTTTTTTTTCACCTTTCACATTACACTATGAGCTCAGACAGCGATGATTAGACTGGTATTATGAAGCTGCAGGTACAGATAGTGATAGCTGGGGAGGCATAAACTACCTGACAGGTTCCCTCTAATGATGCAATTTCACAGCATTTGGAATTTTTTTTACCTGATTTCCAGTACAAAATATTGTAAATGTAATGGTTTCATTCAAAAGTACAACTCATTTTACAAAGAACAAGCCCTCATATAGCTATATTAGCTACATAGGCTACATATTAGAAAAATAAAAAGTTATGGTTCTTGGGAGAAAGAGAGTAATAAATGAAAATGAAAAATGGAAAATCATTGGGTGGTGAAGGGGTTAAACCCATGCCAGCCATCCTACATCATTTTGAGGCACAAACCTATGCCCCAAACTTAATATGTGAACTATGCATTTCATTAAAAGGCAATATTATATGCTATTTGTTGAGTCCTTAGCTCTTTTAGAATGGCACAATATTTGCTTTTCCAACTGCTGATTTACATTAACTGCTGCTTATTTTCCTGTCAGCTTTTAATTTTGAGGCCAATTTTCCAATCCAGCTTCTATATTCAAGTTTAATGAATAATATTTGTCTATTTTGTGAAAGAAAATAGAGTGGACAGACCCAGCGGGCCGTGCATAGAAGACAGCAACCAATGTCAAGAGATTGTTTGCACAATTTTGATCAATCGGCAAGTAATGGGCTCTTAAAGGGAACAAGAATGATCTGCCATTCAGGGACAAGTCAGGGGCGGACCTACCGTGGTGCAGCTGGTTCAGCTGCACCAGGCCCGGACCGGGTAGGGGGCCCCTGAAGCACCTGTAGGGGGCCCCCATGACCCTGTGTCAGAGGAGAGGAGGTTAACTGAGGGAAGCTTCCTGCTTCCCTTGGATCTTCCTGCCCCTCCTCTCCTCTACAGCCCCGGCTCCCAGACCTGCAATGCGCGGCTCGGCGCAGGTAGGAGCCGCTCGCCCCTGCTAACTCCCTCCCGCTCCTCACCTAAAGCTGTCAGCAGCACCCCCCCCCGCTTCTCGCCTAAAGCTGCCAGCACTTTCCCCCGCTCCTCACCTAAAACTGCCAGCACCTCGACCCCCAACTTCCCCCCCACTCCTGACCTACAGCCGCACCAGGGCCCACCTGGCTGAAGGTCCTCCACTAGGCCAAGTGATCTGTACTGGTGGGAAAGATGTGTTTGGGACTTTCTGTGCTCATGTGCTGCTTATTCAGAACATATAATCAGCAACAAGAATTAATATCATTCCTGATATGTATATCTATGGCCAGTACCACTAATACTTGTCCTCTGAGCCTATAGATATCACTGCTCCACTTTATTCTACTTGGATATGAGATGAAATATATTACATCGTAAGAATACTTTCAGTTATTCCATATATTACACTCTTTTACTCCTTGACCAAAAGTACATATGAAGATTAAGTTGTATATACAGTATACATATAGTTCATGAACTTAACTGCCTGGATGAAATCACTTTCTCTTATCTTGCAAGGAAAATTAATCATCTATTCATAAAAACACACCTTTTCAACCTTGTACCAATTTGACCAGGGTTACCTTTGCAATGTGACATTCGTCCTAGGCTATCTTGGACAGGCTTGGCACAAGCCGCTCCATTAGGCAGAATCTTGAGAAACCCTGACATCCTTTAACTCCTATACAGGCATCTGGATTTACAGCAGGGTCTAGGAGATTGCTGCCTATGGAACGGCTGCAGTCCAGAGACAGGAAAGTTGCCAAACACAGTCATAGCTGGGAGCTCAGGGAAAGGGACAAAATCAGGTCATGTTAGAGAAGTCAGGGAGCCTGGTCAAAACCAAGATGGTAGCAAGGTACAAAATTGTGAGGCAGAGGAATTGTCCAAAAAACAGGCAGGGGTAGAGCAGGAAAATACCAATAATGTACAAGACAGGACACTAGTCAGGGAAACCAAAAACTATTTCTGGCAGCTTCCAGCAGAAAGCTGAAGGTATTAGTAGGATGTGGTGCTCTCCAGTAGTCTGAAGGTATTAGTAGGGTGTGATACTTTCCGGTAGGCTGAAGATTAGGAGTTAATGACTTCAGCTGGACAGCATACACATCCACTTTGTAAAATGCAGGTATTTCACACTGACATTATATAGGTGATATTCATTTCAGTCACCCATGAAATTACTCACTTGAAACACTTAATATGCCTCTATAAAGATATTGGATAGGGAAAAAAAAAGATGGTCGGTGGAGCGCTGGGAGTAGGAAACAAAAAGGGGCTATATCAGTAATCCAAATATTTATTAACCCCTTATATATAAAGCCACAATGTGTTTCAACAGCAGAGTGCTGTCTTCAGGTGATATAAGGGAACACTAGCAGGAAGTGACATCTATAAAATAAAAAACAATACTAATGGATGATCAATTAAATGCATGATGAATCCAGGTTAACCCTACAAGCATCAGAACAAAGTATCATGCATGAGTGGTACAAACTTTATCACAGATAAAACCAATAAAAACAAAGGTTAAAATTCATACGATCACATATAAAAACCACATAAATTGATACTGTTACAATAAATAAAGATAAAAATAAGAAATAAAAAAAAATATTTTTAATTATTTTGTTTTATCATTTTTTATTTCTTATTTTATCTTTTTTTTATCTTTATGTATCACACTCCTGGAAAACTGTGCAGCACATTAACATACGTGCAGCACAGTGTCACTATACGGGACTGGGTTTCTTTGTATCACTCCCCTGTGAGCTTTAAGCCAATCCCTCCCCCCTCCGTCTTCTCTCTCTGTCCGTCCCTGCAATCGGTGAGACGAGACAGCTGGGGATGCACAGAGACTGCATTATTCCTTTTTCATTTTTCATTTGCCTGTAATCTCCCTATGGGGAGAGCGGTGTGGTAGCAGCTTTGGGCAGTCAAGATTCTGAGAGGACTCTGCTCTAAATCATCGCTGGATTCCTGGATTACACAAAGGACCTGCGGTGAGGTCATACGGCAACACCCCTTCTGATCACGGGACTAGTCACCTGACGATCGTAGGAGGATCTGTTTTCCATCTGACCACATTGTGACTGTTTGTCTCACCTACAGCCCACACTCGTGTTGAGCAGAGGCCATGAACAACCTCCCCAGGCAAATCTATCTACCATAACCTTCCTCCTTTATCACGGGTCTTCACCATGGCACAATCTTTTCTTTTGATTTTACATGGGAATCTATGGGGCCGGATTGCCGGGAGGATCCCGGAACCGAACACCGGCAGCTGAAGTTCAGCGTGAGCTACGCTGAACTTCAGCACGAGGGAACTGTCCCCTGTGAAGTGATTCAGCACCATTTCGCAGGGGACAGCTGCGCTCGGCTGCATCCGGCTACAAACAGGACCAGAGGGCATATTTGCCCTCTGGTTCTGTTTGTAAATCGGGTCCGGGGCTGTCAGGTTCACCCCAGACAGCCCCGGACCTGATTGTGTCGTGGTGTGAATCCGGCCTTAGAGAAAACTGCTTTGAACCCTCCTTTCCGAGCACTTTAATTGTTGTCTAGTTTGAAAAAAAAGTGCTATTTTAAAACACCAAAACAGTAGAAAACTTTCTAAATTACTTTCTGCTTTCATTTTACCTTGTACCGTATATGTAAATTGAAATCCTCTTCTTTCGTGCTGCAATGATCAGTGGTAAAGCCTCACTTTGAAACTTTTTGCTTGAGATATGCAAGTTATTCCACTACTGACGCTTTGGTAGAATGTTCATATCTCATTTGAAGTCTTGTAAATGTCCCCTGGGAATAAACTCATGTACGTTCTGTAGCTGTGAATTCACAGCACTTCTAAGTTCTGTTTCATGTAGAGAAATATAGTTTCCTACCACAGTTTTGCAGAAATAGAGTGAAGCTTTCAACTTTAGCCTTAGCTAAAGAAAGAATAAAAATACAAGTAGCTGAATGTACGTCTGTCTATCTTTATGTCTGTTTGTCTATCAAAATAATACAAGGAACCTGTGAACTCCAGAAACAATATTTACCCGTAGAAGTATTTGTAATCAGCAGGTAATTAGAATGTAAATGCACTTTAGTCAACTTACTGTAGCGTAGCAGCAGCTACAGAGCGAAGATAAAGTTAGATTTTCCCAGCAGCCGCTCACTTCCAATCATCGAAGCGTTATGGGATAGCTGTAACAGTCACTACCCAGTATACCTGTATTCCAAAACTCCAGTCCTCAAGAGCCTCAAACAGTGCAGGTTTTCAGGGTTTCCTTAGTATTGCACATGTGTTGGAATTATCACCAGTGCAGGTGATTAAATTATCACGTGGGGGAACACTGCACTATACAGTGAGGGTATCCAAACGATACAGAAATAAATTGGAGAGGCTCTCACCAGGTTAGCCCAACGTCTTTATTATAGCGGCATGAACATAAAATAATCCAGAGACATCTAGTGTTGGCAGTGCAGAGGGGAGGGAAGGTAGTGCAGGAGACACAGGAATACAGCGCCGTTTTGCACCAGTCTGGTGCTTCTACGGGTCCACAACTAATGACGTCAAGCACCTCCTTAAGAACAGGTATTTGAGGGATGCGTCATTAAAAACATACCAGTAATTATATAGATACAAAAGTGCAAAAATCAATCATCTACACCGATTTTAAAACTACTATTGAATATAGGAGAGAAACAGAGGGTTGTTGACTACAAAAAAGCAGCAAGATCAATTCTCAGGTTCAAACCACTGGCAACCTGAGCTTTTAACTGCATTATCCACCTAGATTCAAATTTCAGTAGAATCTTATGCAGATCCCCATCATGGGGAGAGGAAGAAATCCTCTCTAAACCTGGGAAGGATAATAATTCTGGGTTGCCCACGTGGTTCTCTCTTACATGTTTGATTAACCAGGTAGAGCCGGAATGTAATTAGGGGAAGGGGGACAGGGTGGGGGGGAATAAGAGCCAAACTGGGGGGGAGGGGGGGAATAAGAGCCAAACTAGGGGGGAGAGGGGGATAGGAGCCAAACAGGGAGTGAAAGGAGAATAAGAGCCAAACTCGAGGGAGAAGGGGAACAAGAGCCAAACTGGGGGGAGGGGGGAAGTAAGAGCCAAAATAGGGGGGAGAGGGGAAGGAATAAGCCAAACTGAGGGGAGGGGGGAATAAGAGCCAAACTGGGGGGGGGGGGGGAATAAAAGCCAAATTAGGGGGGAGAGGGGGAAGAATAAGAGCCAAACTGAGGGGGAGGGTGGAATAGCAGCCAAACTAGGGGGAAAGGTGGTGATATGAGCCAAACTGGTGGAAGGGGGGAATAAGAGCCAAACAGGGCTGGGGGAGGAATAAAAGCCAATCTAGAAGGGAGAGGGGGGATAAGTGAGCCAAACAGTATGGTGAGTGAGTGGGGATGGCTGCGGCACAGTATGGTGAGTGAGTGGGGATGGCTGCGGCGCAGTATGGTGAGTGAGTGGGGATGGCTGCAGCACAGTATGGTGAGTGAGTGGGGATGGTTGCGGCACAGTATGGTGAGTGAGTGGGGATGGCTGCGGCACAGTATGGTGATTAAGGGAGGATTGCTGCGGCACAGTATGATGAGTGGGGATGGCTGCGGCACAGTATGGTGAGTGAGTGGGGATTGCTGCGGCACAGTAAGGTGAGTGGGGATGGCTGCGGCACAGTATGGTGAGTAGGAATGGCTGCAGCACAGTATGGTGAGTGGGGATGGCTGCAACACAGTATGGTGAGTGGGGATGGCTGCAGCACAGTATGGTGAGTGAGGGGGGATGGCTGCGGCACAGTATGGTGAGTGGGGATGGCTGCGGCACAGTACAGTGAGTGGGGATGGCTGCGGCACAGTATGGTGAGTGAGTGGGGAAGGCTGCGGCACAGTATGGTGAGTGAGTGGGGTTGACTGCAGTGCATTATGGTGAGTGGGGATGGCTGCGGCACAGTATGGTGAGTGGGGATGGCTGCGGCACAGTATGGTGAGTGGGGATGGCTGCAGCACAGTATGGTGAGTGAGGGGGGATGGCTGCGGCACAGTATGGTGAGTGGAGATGGCTGCGGCATAGTATAGTGAGTGGGGATGGCTGCGGCACAGTATTGTGAGTGAGGGGGAATTGCTGCGGCACAGTATGGTGAGTGAGGGGGGATAGCTGGGGCACAGTATATGAAGAGAGAGGGGGATGGCTGCGGTACGGTATGTGGAATAAGGAGGGAAGAGTGTGGACGCAATACAAGGACTGAGAGGGATGGCTACCAACACAGCATGTGGAGTGAGATTGAGTCTGATGAGGGAACAGTATAAACCATGGGCCATATAGGGGGACACAGTGTAGAGGACAGTATGAGCAGGGAGCCCAGTATGGAAAGGAGAGAGCAGTGTGATGAGGGGGCAGTGTGGACGGCATGTGCGAGAAGAGGGACAGTGTGTAGATCATATATTGTGCAGTGAACAAAGATATCGTGTTTTGATGTGCTGAAGACCGGAGAAGATGGACGTCTCCAGAGATCAGCTGTGGATGTGAAGAGTCATTATGGTGTCAGGACAAGATGAAGAAAAGAAAAAGACAACCCCGATCAGAGACAAGGTCATCTATAAAGTACCCAGATGTAAATGATTACCGTATTTATGATACTGACTAATTCTCATCAGTACTGTAGTTCCTGTATGATCTGATGGTGACTGGTAACAACAACTCCCAGTGTCTCCTTACCAATGTTAAGGAAGTAGTAGGGGTTGTAGGTTCATGCAGCACAAATGTGTATGGGTCTGACCTGACATTACAATTGTTTTACCATTTACTGATGTTGGTTCTGATGATGAATTTCTGTAGGAAAGGAAGATGGCGGCACTCGTGTTTCCTGGTTTCAAACCGACTTTATTAATCCACGTGTATTACATCCAAGGGTGCAGGGAGCGAGGTGCTGAAGCGACGGTCACCGTTTCGCGGTTAACTTCCGCTTCTACGGGCTCCAACTGATCTGTACTGATGAGGATTGTGATGCTGTGTTTCTATAGTGATGGATGTATACGTGTACTGATACTGATGGGGGTTCTAGTTATTAGAGATGAGCCATGTTCGACTCGAAAGTTCGCCAATCTCAAATTCGAGTTGATTTTGGCCCTATTCGAGTCATTCGCCGAATTCGAACAATTTGGTTCCAATTCGGCGAATTTCGAACATGTTCGATTTTGGTTCGAAAATGCGGCAGATGCGCTCAGAAAACCGCATCTGCCGCATTTTGAGCCAAAATAAACATTCCCTAGAAGAAAGAAAGTGTAAAAAATAAAAAAATAATGTATGCTCACCTGTACGCGGTCCACCGAAGCCTCCGGTATGGTCCTGTGTCTTCCAGGACCTGTGGTGACGTCAGTTCTCGCGGGAACTCCGGTCACATGACCGGAGTTCCGCGAGAACGTGACGTCACCACAGGTCCTGGAAGCACTGGACCTTGCCGGAAAGCTTAAAATAGATATTTTTATGATTCGGACCCTTTCTTTAAGTAACTTTTACTTAAAGAAAGGGTCCGAATCATAAAAATATCTATTTTAAGCTTTCCGGCAAGGTCCGGTGCTTCCAGGACCTGTGGTAACGTCATGTTCTCGCGGGAACTCCGGTCACGTGACCGGAGTTCCCGCGAGAACGTGACGTCACCACAGGTCCTGGAAGCAATAGGACCTTGCCGGAAAGCGTAAAATAGATATTTTTATGATTCGGACCCTTTCTTTAAGTAAAAGAAAGGGTCTGAATCATAAAAATATCTATTTTACGCTTTCCGGCAAGGTCCTATTGCTTCCAGGAAAGCTTAAAATAGATATTTTTATGATTCGGACCCTTTCTTTAAGTAAAAGTTACTTAAAGAAAGGGTCCGAAACATAAAAATATCTATTTTAAGCTTTCCGGCAAGGTCCGGTGCTTCCAAGACCTGTGGTGACGTCACGTTCTCGCGGAACTCCGGTCATGTGACCGGAGTTCCCGCGAGAACTGACGTCACCACATGTCCTGGAAGACACAGGACCATACCGGAGGCTTCGGTGGACCGCGGACAGGTGAGCATACATTATTTTTTTATTTTTTACACTTTATTTGACTTTATTTCACTTCCACAATGTATGTATATACATTGTGGAAGTGAAACAGCCCCACAATCCTGTTTTTTTCCGTGTTCCGGGACGTTCGATGGTGTTCGTCGAGCATTCGACGAACATTCGTCGAACACCCCGTCGATTCGGCGAATCGAATCGAACACGAACATCAGGGTGGTGGCTCATCTCTACTAGTTATGTATTTTTGCATCTCTGGTGGTTCTAATGGTTGATAAAATTTGTTACTGATGAGGGCTTTGGTGATGTATTTCTGTACCTCTGGTGGGTCTGGTGTTTTATTTTTGCACTGATGAGGATTTTGACATTGTGTTTCTGTACTGATAGGGGCTATATGGATGCATTTTTGTACCTCTGGTGGGTCTGGTGATGCAGTTTTGTGCTGTTATTGATTCTGATCCTGTACACATGTAACAATCTATAACCTGTAAGATTATGTGATACATGGCTACGTTCATAAAGTGTTGTGCCCTCTGGCAAGGGTTCTATGTTTTTATTTCTTAGAAGCATTAAAGGGGTTGTCCCATATTTGTGATAAGTCTGCAGTCACTCCATGTGTCCCTCTATGTGACTGCAGACTTCTGAATTCTCACAGAGCACACACTGCTCACTGACAGGATTCTCTGCTGCTGGAGGTGAGAGGTCATGAAACTGTAAGTATGCGATTTACATACATGCAGTCATGTACTGACTAGACATGCAAGGTCTCGATCAATGAAAATTAACTGAACGAAGAATGAAGAATTGCATTCTTGTGCACACACGACCGTCCAATCTTCTATTAACACAAGAGAATCCTGACAGTGTGCAGACCATGTGCTCTGAGAATTCCGAGGCCCTCAGTCACCTAGAGGGACTACAGACTCAACTCACACCTGGATGAACCCTTTAATTCAAACACTAAGCCCTGAAGCCCAATCCTAACAGCATATAATACACTTTGTTTTTCATTGAACTTTGAGAGAATTAGGTATTGCAGCTCGTCGGCACATGACTGTAAGTGTGCAAATCGTATATGAATGACCGGTAACATGACGGCTACTTAGACCACTTGGGGGGGGGGACGCCAAACTGAAGCCTTTCCCGGGGTGCCAGAGAACCTAGATACACCTCTGCCCATAGGAATACAATGGGGCCCAAACCGGATACGGGATTGTCCGGTTCTCACCGGGCAGTCCCGGATCCTGAAAATCGTGGTGTGAACGGGGCCTAAGACAAAACCAGGAATGGGTAAAATATGAAGAAGTGACTCCTGTTTTTTAGCTTACAAATATTGAGAAAGCCTAAGATGAAAATTATATGAATAAATACCCTATTGTAAATAAAAAAATAAAAAGCAAGTGCATATAAATAACATAGGGTACGTATTAAGCACTATTTTTGATCAAAAAAACATAAAGCCATCCCACCTTGACAAGGTGTACTCATTGGAGAAGTGTCTAACACTCCCTAATATTAGAAACCTTACTATATGTCAGAACAGACCTTAATATAAACAAGGGTGGAGAGTGCCTGAGTCCCGATAATGGACGCAGCCATAAATAAAAAGTCACACCTAATGTTTTCATATCACCTCTTTATTATCATACACAGCAGCGCTGTATTTTAATCTCTTTTCTCTTTTTCTACCTTGCATTGTACTTCAGTAATCATAGAAACATTTGACTAAGGGTGCTTTCACATCTACGTTTTTGCAAATCTGTCAAAAATCCGCCGTTTTTGCAAAAAACAGATGCGCCCCATTTGCGGCACATTTGTGCCAAGGTTGCACTTGTGTTAATGCATTGTAAATGAATCTCCAGACACGTGCGGAGACTTATATTTTTGACATTTATCTGGCACTTCCGGCACTGGATGAAAACTGCTGCCACTGAAAGTATGGGATCGCAGGGAAAATGTAAGTTTCCGCACATGTCTGGAGGTACATTTACAATGCATTAGCAAAAGCGCAACCTATGTGCCGCGCGTCGGACGCATCTGGTTTTTGCAAAAAAGGTGGAATTCCACCGGATTCGCAAAACAGCAGATCAGGCAAACCTGAAGTTCTAATGTTCAAGTTTGCCTGATCTGCCACATTTGCAAATACCGCAGATGTGAAAGCAGCCTTACAGATTAAAAACCATGGAAGCAGAAAACTTTGTGAAAATCAAAATTTGTAAGCCATATAAAAATAGAACACCGGGCACCACTGACAGCTGACAATCATGCTTCCTTCAGAGCCGACCGCTACAGACATAATGAGACATAAATCAAGTGGTGGTCAATCTCATAAGTCCAGATGAAACGATCAAGCAACAGGAAGAAAGTGATGCCACTCCGAGTCAGCACTGAAGCAATCTTCACTTTATTTCATCCATAATATGGTCAGGACTTGTTGAAGTGCCAACAGGTCGCGAAATGGCCATCGTCATCTCCTGCGTCCTCTCCCCCTCCCTCCCGCTTGTCTTCTGTTGAATGAAATAAAGTGAAGATTGCTTCTTCGGTGAGTGCCAAATCAAAATTGTTTCAGTCTCAAAACTTTTAGTCATGATTGTTTATAGTAAAAGTATGATCAGCTACAATGTGATATAATATACAGTATATATTGTATTTATTTATATATAATGTAGATATTCCACATTGGACTTGGACCTGTTCTATCATAATGTATTGAATCTATTTCAAGCTTCTAGTTAACAAACCTGGGGAAAGTCCAAGGACTTTGTAGCTTATTAATCAGGAACTACGTAAGAACTTGTAATTAAAAAGTAACAGGACTGCTTTGGTATTTAAAAGTCCATACTTGATATCTGCTATTGCTGGCAATAAATATGTATTTCTCAGAAAATTGGGCACATAACTATTTCTACACTTCTGTGATTATGATTGAATGAATTAGTCACTTAGGAAAAGTTTTGTGATATAGAAAAAACAATACTGAACAATGATGTGACAAAAATAACGTTGAAAGATGTAGCTATAGGTTTTAGGAAATGAAAATGCAGCTGTGCACATATTTCAGCAGATTGCTGCAAAACAAAAATATCTATATAATATCTGAGCCTACATACACATTATAGTCATGTCACCATTTCTGACACCTGATGTGTATGGGGTCTCCTAAAGCTCCCCTGACAGATGATCAAGATATATAATGATCAGTCAGCATCTTAAAGGGTCCTCAGTGGTTGATACCTTTTAATGGCTAACTAAAAAGATGGTAAGTAATAGCAAGCTTTTGAGACTCTAAGGTCTCTCCATCAGGCTTAATAATGACACAAATTCTAAAAACCCATATAGACAACCAGAGAATAGTGGTCACTGTTAGGGAAGGGGAGGGGGAGAGCATATAGGGCAGTGAATATCAGCATTCAGAGATAAGAGGCATGATAATTTTCTTGTCCTTTAGTGGTTGGCCCAAAATTTGAAGATTCCTCAATTGATGTAGAGCACAGGTCCCCAACTCCAGGCCTCGAGGGCTGCCAGCAATGCAGAATTTCAGGATTTCCTTAGTATTGCACAGGTGTTAATGTGATCAAATGCACGCAATGATTCCAACCCCTGTGCAATACTAAGGAGATCCTGAAAACATGCACTGTTGGCGGCCTTCAAGGCCTGGAGTTGGGGACCCCTGATGTAGAAAGACATAAATGCATGCGACACATTCATTCCTGCTCTGAATGTGTCAAAGGTCATCATAAGTTTATATTCCCAGACTCTCCTGATCCTTTGGGGTGTGAAATGACCTTTCATAACTAATATTTTCATATCCATTATGGCGTGATCAGGGCTACCAAAATGTTTAGGTACAGGTAGATCTGTACTTTTATTGTGGACAGCATCCTCCCTCCTTCTGTACCTGTATGCCATGTGTTGTACATGTACCCTGTACTTCTCACTTTGTATAGCCTTCCATATGTAAAGCGCCATGGAGTTAATGGAGCTATAATAATAAATAACAATAATAATAATTATTATTGTGTGGCGATGAGAGTTCATCCTAGTTCTAAGTTGTCATCCCGTTTCCCCTACATACAGATGCCCACTCGCTCATTTTGTACATATAATTAAGTACACCACATTGGTTTTGGTGCAGCTGAAGGTACCTTGGATCTTGTAGTCCTGTAAAGTTATGCCTTTCTACATCAATTGAGGAATCTTCAAATATTGGAGCAGCCACTAATCAAAGGATAAAAAACTATTGTGCCTCTTATATCTTAATACTGATATTCACTCCCTCAGCTGCTCTTCCCCCTCCAACGCTGACCACTATGCTCTGCTTATCCAACCCTCCATTTGAATATATGTGTGTGTTCAGAATTTGTGTCATTATTAAACCTGATGAAAAGGCCATAGTGTCTCGAAAGCTTGCAATTATTTAACATCTTTTCGGTTAGCCATTAAAAGGTAACAACCACTGACGACTGTCAGTTTCTAATATTTTTCTATCTACTGGCTAACACGGTACAAACATTTTTTACCTCATCTTAAAGTTGTTTTGGGAAAACTTAGATCTTTAGGTGCAAGTTGTTTTAGCAAACAAACTTTGATTCACTCACTCTCCCCAGATCCAGATCTGAGCCTTCATCACTGTTCTCGGTGTCTAATATTGTCTGCAGTGAAGATGTCACAACAATACTGCAGGAAATCGGTTTATTCAGTTAATTTGTTGACTGCAGCACTGTCGATGTGACAATAATGCTGCAGATAATAAAGTGGTATGGGACAGCAGCAGATACCCACCACTGCATGGAGGAAGGAGCCCATAAGCACAAATTATGATATTCATAGTCCCTAATAAGATGTGATCTGTGGTTCAGTTATTAGAGCCCATCTAACATCCCACATTACATTATGTTCATGTGTTTTACCATATTGCACAGGTGCATAATGTCAGAATAACACACAAAGGCTGTGCTTTCCCATAGAAGACTTGTTCAAGCATACAGTGAAATTCATTGGCGAACAGAAACCTGCAGTTCCCGCAAAGGTAATAGGTTTTTGACAACTATGAGAGACAATTACCTTTCACAACTGGTTCAGGACCCGACAAGAAGGGGGGCACTGCTGGACGTAATATTAACCAACAGGCCGGACTGCATATCAAATATATGGGTTGGATGTCACTTGGGTAATAGTGATCACAAAATAATATGTTTTCAAGTATCCTTTAAGATGTGTAGTAGAGGGGCTACAAGGACACTAAACTTCAGAAAGGCAAATTTCCAACGGTTGAGAGATGATCTTAGTGCAATAAACTGGGACGATGTCCTGAGACATAAAGGTACACAAAGCAAATGGGAGACGTTTATTAGCATCCTGAATAGGACCTGTGCACAATATATACACTATGGGAATAAACATGCTAGAAATAGGAGGAAACCACTATGGCTAAATAGGCTGTAAAGGGCGAAATAAGCGACAAAAAGAAAGTATTTAGTGAATTAAAGCAAGTGGGTAGTGATGAGGCATTAAATAAATACAGACAATTAAATAATATCTGTAAAAAGCAAATCAAGGGAGCAAAGATTGAGACAGAGAGACTCATTGCCAGAGAAAGTAAAAAAAATCCCAAAATATTCTCTAACTACATGAATAGTAAGAAACTAAAAAATTATTGTGTTGGACACCTTAAAAATAGTCTGGGTGAACTGGTGGATGAGGAAAAAGCCAATATGCAAAATAACTTTTTTTAACAGTGTTTACACAAAAATATCCCATGACAGACAACATGATCAGTGATAACAAAAACTCTCCATTTAATGTAACCTGCTTAACCCAGCAGGAAGTACGGCACTGTCTAAAAATCACTAAAGTTGACAAATGTCAGGGCCTGGAAGGGATACACTCCAGAATACTGCAGGAATTAAGTACCGTCATAGATAGACTATTATTTTTAATATTTAAAGATTTCATAATGACAGGGTCTGTACCACAGGACTGGTATATTGCAAATGTGGTGCCAATATTCAAAAAGGGGACAAAAACTGAACTTGGAAATTATAAGCCTGTAAGCTTAACCTCTACTGTGGATAAAATCCTAGGATGTTTTAATAGATACTATACTGGAATATCTGAAAATAATAACCTCATGACCCAATATCAACATGGGTTCACGAGGGACTGTTCCTGTCAAACTAATCTGTTAAGCTTCTATGAAGAGGTAAGTTCTGGGCTGGACCAAAAAAATGCAGTGGATTTTTCAAAAGCTTTTGATATGGTGCCACACAAAAGGTCGATACACAAAAGGAGAGCAATGGGGATAGGGGAAAATATGTGTAAGTGGGTTAAAAACTGGCTTAGTGATAGGAAACAAAGGATGGTTATTAATGCAACACACTCAGAATGGGTCACAGTTAACAGTGGGGTACCACAGGGGTCAGTATTGGGCCCGCATCTTTTTAACATATTTATTAATGACCTTGTAGGAGGCATACAGATTAGAATCTCATTATTTGCAGATGACACTAAACTCTGCAGCGTAATCAATACAGAGGAGGATAATTTTATATTACAGGAGGATTTATGTAAATTAGAAGCTTGGCCTGCTAAATGGCAAATGAACTTTGATGGGAATAAATGCAAGGACATGCACTTGGGCAGAGTAAAAGGTATAATTATGTGCTTAAATGTAAAACACTGGGCAAAACTCTCACTGAAAATACCTGGGTGTATGGGTAGGTGACAAACTCACATTTAGTGGCCATTGTCAGGCTGCTGCTGCAAAGGCAAATAAAATAGGATGCATTAAAAGAGGCATAGATGCTCATGAGGAGAACATAATTTTACCTCTATACAAGTCACTAGTGTGACCACACTTAGAATACTGTGTACAATTCTTAGTCTCCGGTGTATAAGAAAGACATAGCTGAACTAGAGGGGGTCCAGAGAAAAGCGACCAAGGTTATTAGAGGACTGAGGGGGCTGCAATACCAAGACAGGTTATTAAACTTGGGGTTATTTAGTTTGGAAAAATGATGGCTTAGGGGTGTTATTATAATAATGCATAAATATATGATGGGACAGTACAGAGACCTTTTTAATGATCTTTTTACTCTTAGGCCTGAGACAGGGACAATGGAGCATCCTCTATGTCTGGAGGAAGGAATGTTTAATCATAATCACAGACGCGGATTCTTTACTGTAAAGATACCATCACACGCCACAATATTGCCAGGAGATCATAAAGGCGATATGTCACCCCGGAGCAATCACCGTGAAATTGCCTCACGGTTGCAGCGTGTGATTGGGGAATTTCACGGCGATAAATCGCCTCTCGCCTGATTTCTGAACAGTGCTCAGTAATCAGCCGCAAACGTTAAGGCGATATTTCCATGTTGTGGCGTGTGATAGGGCGATAGTGATGGAAAAAGCGTTGCCTATGATTTCCCGTAGGCGTGCCTCAGCATGCTGGAGTCCGCGCCCTGTCTGAACTGATTGGTGTGGTCTACTGTGTTCCCATTGGCTGTCAGTTGACACCGCGCCATATTTGAAGAGCTGTCCATTCAACACCACACACATCTTCTAAATGCAATGGTGTTTGTGTGGGATGTAGCTACACTTCAGTACACACATGCAAAACATGTGTGCACACAAATACTTCAGTTCAGCCATGGCAACTCTACCATGGCGTGGATCAATGCAGGCACATATGTGCATAATGTGGTTTGTATCTTACCGCCATCACCTACAGATGCACACATAGCCATTCTTTAGTGTAATCCACTGTACTGCACAAGACCACTCCTGTGTGACGCTTTGGCACCTCGAAAGTGTGTTGCAGGAGCCACAATTGACGACACGAGCGTGTACTTGGTACAAACTCCGATAGACAATGGCGTCATGTATTAGCCAGCCTTCCAGAGCAGGCTGACCAATGGTAACGCTGTTGCGTTGTCCAATGAGCGTGTATGGGGCGTCACTGTGGCATGCCTATGTCCTCGCCGCACTGAACATGTACGCCCACATTGCCTTTGACATTGCGGCGTGTGAAGCGGCAATGGAATTAGGCAAGATTGATTCCGCTGTAGGTGAGGCGATTTCCGGAGCAACACATCGCCTTAGCTTCAGGGCGACATTGCGGTGTGTGATGCCGCCATTGGTGATCTGAGGCGACCAAGAAAATCGTGAGAGCGCACTTTAGATTGCCGCATATCGCCAGACAATATTGCAGCGTGAGACGGTACCTTTAGAGCAGTGAGACTATGGAACTCTCTGCCACATGATGTTGTATTGAGTGACTCACTACTAACATTTAAGAAGGGCCTGGATGCCTTTCTTGAAAACTATAATATTACTGGTTATATATACTAGATTCTTTGATAGGACGTTGATCCAGGGAACGAGTCTGATTGCCGTATGCGGAGTCAGGAAGGAATTTTTTCCTCAATGTGGAGCATAGTGTTGCCACATGGGGTTTTTTTTTGCCTTCCTCTGAATAAACATGTTAGGCTATGGGTTGAACTAGATGGACTTGAAGTCTTCCTTCAACCTTAAAAACTATGTTACTATGTTACTATAAAGTAAAGATACATAATTAACTTAGATGGGATATACAGCTCCAGGAGGTGCCTACATTGTGATTGGTATCATTGACCTAAAGAAGCCTATACAGTAGGTGTAGTAGCTAGGAATAGTTTCCTTTGAGTAACACCAATAACATATTGGGAAATACTGGCACTAAAAAAGTATACTCTGGCATGGTTAGCTCTAATTAAATTATGATAAATCAGGTGCTCAGGTGCCACATTTTAAATAATGACTCCACTTTTGCAAAATACAACATTTTACATCCTTAGCTAACACATCTCTGAAGAATCCATCTGCCGATAAGTATTTACCAATGCTTACACAGTGTAAAATTGTGATACAGAAAGTTTTACTCTCCAATAATGCCAAATGTGCAAATGATTGCAACAGCTTGGTTCTGAATCATAGGCTGGCAAGAAACAATGCCATATGCTGCACTTAACCCAGCAATCATACGTTATACAAGGTAGTACCGCATTGTTTTTGTGTAGCTGTTTATGAGCTCAATACTTTTTCATTTTTTGGCTTTGCAGAAAATGGGGACACTAAAAATGAAAATGTCAATTAAAATTAACTTCCTAAAAATAAAAATGTTTGTTTCTTACCAATTATGATTGCATTATTTAACAGGAACCTGACAGATAATCCTTGCAGCGTAAATCGGACACTTGCTTTTATATTGTGGCCACGTATGGTTCACTCAAAAACTCTCTGACCTTTCAAAGAAAACATATGTGAAAACTTGGTCGGGAACCATGGCCCGATTTATTGACTCGCTTTGTTCATTCCAGTCCATAAATTTTATTGGATCAGGTGAGGTGCTAAGTAGTGTATACCTCAATGTGCACCTAGCCACAAATCTTACTCCAGAAAGTAGAGGGACTGGAATAAGATTTGTGGCATAAGGAACACATAAAGGTTTGCCATGCTCCATCACACGTCTATCCCGTCCTGGCTATGCACACTTTGTTGGAGCTGTGGAAAATGGCGTAAAGTTTACAAAAGTCCAACACATGTGCATAGCTTTGTCTTGTGCAAACATTTTAAAACTTTAAAAACTTTTTAATCTAGTTTTCTGGCATTAAAAATGAATTGAGCCCTATGTTCCTCAGATCTCAGAGTCTGAGGCCTTTCCCCTTTGGCTTATTCCCTTCCTGCTCTCCCAGTGTTCGTATAGAAAGAGAACTATCAATCATAAGGAGGGGGGTGAGAGATATTCGCCAAGAACATGTCTAAAGGCTGCTTCACACGCTAGGATATAGGTGAACGAGATCGTTAGCTATGTCACATGATCGCGATCCTTCAGACATCGTTTGTGCATTGTCACACGCAAGGAAGGTTAATGATCTTAAATTTGGCAACGCACCAGCTATTTGGAGAAGAACGTTTGAACAATTTTACAAAACGGCAGGAATAGGAGAAATATAAACAACATCGTTCAAAAAGGTGTCACACTGAACGATGTTGCTTCTTCCCATGACGTTAATTGGACAACGAACGATAGATTTGAGGTCCGGATCTCAAACTTTTGATCACCGTTCTAACGATTTTTTCTTCCTACATCGTTCGTCTACATGCAACGACGCACTAACGATATTGATTGAACTATCACAAATCCGTGACGTTTCAACGGTATCGTTAACGATATCTTGGCGTGTGAAGCGGCCTTAAGGCTAGATATCTGATATCTGATACACATAGTTTCAACTCACTCTCTCACTCCCTCCTCCCTCTCACAGACCTCGCCTCCTCACCCGACATTAGCACTGCTACCACCCTCTACGACTCCACACTAACTGCGGCTCTCGACCAGGCCACCCCCCTTACACACACCAAAACCCGCACACACAGACAACCCTGTTTCACCTCTTTCACAAAAGAACTACATCTAGGGTCCAGGGTAGCTGAACGGAGATGGAAGAAATCCCACTCCACGGCCCACCTCACCACGTACATCTCCAACTTCAAGATCGCACTCACCGCCGCAAAGCAAACCTTCTTCTCTTCTTTAATCAACACACTGTCCCGAAACCCCAAGCAACTATTCAAAACCTTCAACTCCCTACTCCATACCCCGGCATCTCCTCCTTCCCCTCTCATCTCCGCCAATGACTTTGCCACCTTCTTCAAACAAAAGATTGATAAAATTAGAGAAAGCTTTGGCCCAACGTCCCCTCGACCCACCCCCATTACCGCCCAACCCTCTTTGACCAAAGGAAGCTTCTCCAACGTGACTGAAGCCCATCTCTCCTCCCTCCTGTCACGATCTCACCTCACCACCTGCGCTCTTGACCTACTCCCCTCCCACCTCATCCCTAACCTCACCGCAGTCCTCATCCCTGCCCTAAGCCACCTCTTCAACCTATCACTCACTACCGGCGTCTTTCCCTCATCCTTCAAACACACCTAGATCTCACCCATCCTCAAAAAACCCTCCCTGGACCCATCATCTGTCGCTAACTAACACCCCATATGTCTTCTCCCTTTCGCATCCAAACTACTTGAACAACACGTCCATTCTGAACTGTCCTCTTACCTATCCTCCTGCTCCCTCTTCGACTGCCTACAATCCGGTTTCCGACCTCACCACTCCACTGAAACAGCCCTAACTAAAATCACCAACGACCTACTGACTGCAAAGAGTAAACAACACTACTCCGTCCTCCTCCTCCTCGATGTATCTGCCGCCTTTGACACGGTTGACCACTCCTCTTATTTCAAATCCTAGAATCCCTTGGCATCACCGATCTCGCTCTCTCCTGGATCTCCTTATACCTTAAGGACCGCACCTTCAGCGTCACCCACTCCTACACCTCTTCCTTGTCCTACTCCCTTACTGTCGGCATCCCTTAGGGATTGGTTCTGGGACCACTACTCTTTTCCATCTACACCCTCGGCCTAGGGCCTAGGTCAACTCATTGAGTCACATGGCCTCCAGTACCATCTCTATGCCGACGACACCCAGATCTACCTCTCCGGGCATAATATCACCTCCCTTCTGTCTAAAATCCCCCAATGACTCAACAATGGTACCCGTCAGGGTTGTCCCCTCTCTCCCACCCTCTTCGATTTATATATAGAACCATTAGCCGGAAAAATAAGATCCAACCACTTAATTAAGGGTATTTCTTTACATGAGCATAATTACAAAATTTCACTATTTGCTGACGATGTTCTCCTCACCATCTCTGACCCCATCAACTCTATGGAACATATCTTATCCACTATATCTCAATTCTCAGAAATTTCTTATTATAAAATAAATTTAAACAAAACTCAAACGCTCCACTTAAATATAAAACCCAAAGTCTTGGAAATTCTTAAAGGGAAGTTCCCGTTGTCATGGGACAGCAAATCCATGAACTATCTTGGTATCCAATTAATTACTCCTATCTCAACGATTATGGATGTTAACATGAGCGAAATCTTCAAAACCCTGCAGTCGGACGTCTTACATTTGGCTAAACTTGAGATCTCCTGGCTAGGTAAAATTGCAGCTTATAAAATGTGCCTTCTTCCTAAACTATTATACATTTTCCGTTCGTTACCTCTGCTGATTCCAAAGAAATGGCTGCAAAAATTGCAGTCCCAACTAGCGGCTTTCATCTGGGCAGGGAGGAAGCCAAGGGTGGCCAAATTAACCCTGGAAAAAAGTAGAAGCCATGGTGGGCTTGCTGTCCCTAACCTGACTTCCTATTATCAAGCAAATTTGGTTAAACTTAGCCAGATTTGGTGGGTGAGAGGGGAATGGCCGGTTTGGCTCACGGTTGAGGAATCCTCATGTTTACTAACGAGACTTCACCTGACGACCATTGCTCATTTGTGTGACAAATCTGAACCTCTACCGGAATTACCCACTGTTAAATCGGCGATTCAAGCATGGCGGTTACTTCAAAAAATCTCCATCAAAACATATCCTTTGGTTTCTCCCTCCTGGATGAATGTTGATGTTCTTGAATATTTGTCCCCGAGGATTAAAATTTCTTCGTGGATTGAATCGGGAATACAATTCGTTTCAGATATACTAAGTGATGATCAGAAGCTTAAAGCCTTTGCACTATTGCAGAAAGAATTTCAGCTTGAACACTCGGAAGAAAATACTTGGAAAAAAATTGATAAATTAATTAAAACTCGCAAACTAACTTTTTATCTACCCTATAATATTGTTCAAATGTTCAAATTTCCTCGAGCTCTAATATTTTGGAAGACAAATCACATATATAGACACTTCTCCCAAGACTCTATCATTCAACCTACACCTAATATAGCTACTTGGGAAAAAGAACTGGGGATATCTATATCACTAACTGACTTACAGCACAATCTTGAAATTATATACCGTTATATACCATGTGTTTCTCTCCTGGAGACTCATTACAAAATTTATACTAGATGGTATTACACCCCAGCTAGGCTTGCTAAGATCAGCGACAACAATTCGGATCTTTGTTGGAGGAATTGCACAGATGTTGGTGGTCTGACTCACATCTTCTGGGGATGTGCTGTGCTTAAGTCCTTCTGGTTTGAAGTGGAGTCGCTAATTAACTCACTAACTAGTCTACACTTAAAATTAAATCCCAACCTAGTACTACTTCTTTTGGGCTTGGAGGCATTCCCGAGGGTACATAGACCAATCATCGCACATATCCTCCTTGCTGCAAAACACACTATAGCTATGAAATGGAGAGATCCCCTTCCTCCTACTATTGACAACTTGGCCGAATCAATAGCTCGTCATAATGCTTATGAGTATGCATATGCCATGAGGAACAATTTATTGACTAAGTACAAGTCGAAATGGGATGCTTGGAACCTTCATGTAACCCCTAATGCGGATTGTGGGCCTTGACGTTGGATTAACTTTTAGAAAATAAGAGTAGAAATCCATACCGCCATGGTTGATTATTTTGATCTGTTCATACTACAATCGATGCCACAATACCATAATCTTCCCTTCCCTTGTTTGTCCTCCTTTTTATTCCCTTTCTTTTCTTTTAAACTTATACTTGTTATGATGGAAAAAAAAAAACTGTACGCATTTATTACAACACACTAGTAAGTAGACAATTTGTACAGGTCGATACCTCTCAGTTCTCAAGATTCATAGCCATTTCAACATTATCTTGCCACTCATGTGTTAGAAATAAGGCTGAATGAGTATTGTGACATACATGTATATAACATTATCTCTAAGTTTCAACTGATGTAGCTACTTTTGATGTGTCTATTATTTTGTTTTAATAAAAACATTTGAACATAAAATCCCCCAATGCATGTCCGCCATTTCATCTTTCTTCTCTGCTCGCTTCCTCAAGCTGAACATGGACAAAACAGAGTTCATTGTCTTCCCCCCCAGCCACCCTGTCCCTCTACCAGACCTGTCAATCCTAGTCAACGACTGCTCCCTCTCCCCAGTCCCCCATGCCAAGTGCCTTGGGGTCACTCTTGACTCCTCCCTCTCCTTCAAGCCCCACATCTAAGCCCTCGCCACCTCCTGCTGACTCCAGCTCAAGAACATTTCCCGGATCCGCTTGTTCCTTAATCATGACACTGCCAAAACTCTCGTCCACGCCCTCATCATCTCCCGCCTTGACTACTGCAACCTACTTCTCACCGGTCTTCCTGCTTCCTCCCTTGCACCACTCTGCTCTATCCTAAACTCAGCTGCCCATCTAATCCACTTGCCTCCTCGCTATTCCCCTGTCTCCCCCCTCTGCCAGGCCCTTCACTGGCTCCCCACCCCCCAAAGATCTCGATTTAAAATCCTAACCCTGACTTACAAAGCCATCCACAACCTGTCCCCCCTTACATCTCCGACATGGTCTCCCGAAACATACCCACACGCAACCTGCACTCCTCACAAGAACTCCTCCTCTCCTCCCCCCTTATCTCATCCTGCCACAACCGCATACAAGACTTCTCCCGCGCCTCCGCCATACTCTGGAACTCTCTCCCCCAGCACCCCCAGCACGTCATACACTCGCCTACCCTTAGGAGTTTCAAAAAGAACCTGAAAACCCATCTATTCCAACAAGCCTACAACGTATGATCAGACCCAGCGCTGCACCACCACACTCTTGGCGCTTTCCCTCCTATTGTCTCCTCTCCCACCCCTGTAGACTGAGAGCCCTCGTAGACAGGGTCCTTTCCCATCGTGTATCAGCAAGCCTTGATTGTTCGTATGTACTGTACCTGTCCTTGTTACCCCCACTTCTTATGTAAAGCGTTATGGAACCAATGGCGCTATATAAATAAATAAATAATAATAATAATAATAATAATAGTTCCCAGTTGGCTTTTTAAATTATATTTCTCTAAAATGCCACAGAGTTGCAGACTAAAATATATATGGTTGCAATGACCACCTTGTCAGAACAATGGGAAGCATGAATATTCCGTCAGGTTCCCTTTAATTGGTTCCCAACCGTCACATTAAAACTATATTGCATTCTGTTGTTAGACCCTACAATGTTATAATGTTATATACATTTTCATCAGGCTGATCTTATTGGTACTATGAGTTGAACAGTAAGATAAGCAGTAGAAACGGGGTGGCCTAATACAGCCTTCTGCAACAGCTTGGTGTAGAGAACTCCTAGCAGTTTAATCTCTTAGATGCAGTTCCTCATTCTTAGCAGAATGGTCCAAAACTCAAGTTTAGTTTAATTCTAAATAGAGTATCTAACTATTTAATGTAACAATGTAATCATTTTCTAATATAGCTTAATTAAAAATTCCATCTTGATGATGTTTCATTTGAGACTCCCCAGTGTATGTTGAGAATCTCATGGGATGTCATCAGGAGGCATTGGTCAATGCTGCAGCTGCTTTCCTGGCCCTGATTCGATACACCAGTGATGTCCTTTACATTGGGTGGACTAGCCCCTGCTCCATTGAGCATGTGTCAGTTGTCAAATCCAACGAATGTTGACTATGAGTTACATGCTTACAGTGACATATTTCCTTTGAATTGGCAGTGACATTGCTCTACCTCACTTGCTGTAATGAGAAGTGACAAGCTTGTAAGAGAGTGCACTATAAGTGCATGTTACAAAAGAGAGAATCGGACAAGCAAGCACAGAAGAGATACTTTAAGAAACAGAATAAGGTATGTGCACACAGGAAGGTTTAGTGGAGGTTTAGCAGCGAAAACCGCCGGAGGTTTAGCATAGGTTTTATTTAAATTTTTGTAAATCCTTAGCAGCTTTAGGACTTACATGTAACCCTATGCAATTTAGAAACCGCTGTGCACACATAGTTGGTTTATGTGAGCCGATCCGCCCGCGGTTGAGCGGTTTCCGAGCGGTTTAGCAGCATACAGCATGTCAATTCTTCTCAGCGGTTTTGGATCGGTTCCATGAACAAAATCCTTCATAGAAAACCGCTGGAAAAACCGCTGGAAAAACCGACTATAAACCGCTGTGCACACGCTGTAAAAAACTGCCGGAAAACCGCCGGAACACAGCTGGAGACTTCAGAGCTCAGATCTGATAATTTCCAGCGGTTTACTGACGTTTTGAACGCCACTAAACCTTCCTGTGTGCACATACCCTAAAGGCTGGTCACACACACTAGATGTCTGCTGGGCGAATGATATATCGGCTGATCATTTGGCAAACAGCCATCTGGCACACTACACACTTGGCTAAGTGCTCCTGTGTTCTCTATGATGTGTAGGGGCACGGCTGACTAGGGTATAAGAGAGATTGCACATGTACGATATTGGACTGCCAATCACATATGGTACCTTTACACGCCGCGACGGCAGGCTGGATACATCCCGCTACTTCACGTGCACGAGCACGCTCAAACGGCTACAAACGGTCAACGCATCTCCTTTACACGCCGCGACAAGGTGCGCTACGCCACGCTACATCTATTGCTAGCTACATCGCCGGGTGTGTCAAGTAGCCAGCTGTAGCTTAGCGTACCACGTTTACACAGCGCTACAATAAGCTAATATGGGCGGACCTGGTACAGCAGGGACAGCACATAGGCGTGCCACAATCTTGGATTACGAGCCGTCCGTACGATGATAGGACAGCGCAATATCATCATGATTGGCCAGGCATCGCAGGAGGCTGAGAAATACAGCACGCTCGAGCGATTGTGTAGTGTGACTGGTCAGCTCCTTAAATATGCCGCCCTAGGCAGCGACTACCAATCGTCATGCAGGAGCTTCCTCCAATGATCGGTGATGGGGCGCGGTATCCCGGAGCCTGGGTCACGCCTTAGCTACATTGCAGCTACAGCCCCGGGTGTCCAGAGTTCCCTTCCGTTGCCTCTTTACACGCCGATACAGCTCGCTACCATCGGCGTTGTAGCCATCAGTTTTCGAGCAGACCTAGGAAACAGATGTATCTGTTGCCGGCTGTAGCGTCACGTCTTCAGACGCCGCTACGACGGGCTACATTGGCGCTACAAGCTACATTTGTAGCCTGTAGCGGGATGTATCCAGCCTGCCGTCGCGGCGTGTAAAGGTACCTATAGAGATAAACTGAGAAAATTCTGACCCTCAGAGTATGGTGACAAGAAATTTTTTTTTTCTCAATTGAAAAATTGTTCAATTGTACAAAAGTAGCAAAACAAATCTATCTAATTAAGGCCCCTTTCACATCAGCGTTTTTTTAAAAAAAAACCCGCATCTGCCGCGATTAACGCATAACCGCAACACTTGCGGCACAGTTGCGGCAAGCCCCATGCAATGTCTATGGGGCTTGCGGTAAGGGTGCAGCAAGTGCAGTATTGGCACTTGCGGCAGGTGCGGCTGCAAAAAAAAACGCAGTCAGCAGCGGGTTTTTTTGCGGCCGCACCTGCCGCAAGTGCCGAAACCGCACTTGCCGCATCTGCGGCACCCTTACCGCAAGCCCCATAGACATTGCATGGGGCTTGCCGCAACTGTGCCGCAAGTGTCGCGGTTATGCGTTAATCGCGGCAGATGCGTTTTTTCACCGCATCTGCCGCAATTTGAAAAAAACACTGATGTGAAAAGGGGCCTAAGGCTGCTTTCACATCAGCGTTGTACGCTGATCGCGGCAATTGCGGTGAAAAAAAACGCAACTGCCGCGATTCCCGCATAACAGCTGCACTTGCGGTTCACTTGCGGCAAGCCCCATACTAAGCCTATCAACAAAATATCTATCCTATAAGTCTATGCTGTGGTAAAGCCTTGGTCAATCAAAGGAGCGCCAGGGATCACTTCAGGACTGGAGTGTCTTGTCCCTCCTAGTAACCACACCATCATCACTGATTAGCAGCTCCCTGCCAATATACAGTATTAAAGGGAACCAACCACCTCAGATGACGTGTATAAGCTGTTAATACATGTCCCTGGACCCTATGTACACCATTGCAGCTATGTTTTTGCTAAGAATATTGATAACAGCAAACCGAAATAAACAGTTTATAAACTTACATGATTTAGTACTTGAGGGCGTCTCCCTCGGGCTTTAGTACGAGAGGGCTGTGTCTCCAGCAGCTTGAGTGGCTTTCCTCCCCCTCCCTCTCTGTTTGCAGGACGTCACATTAGGGCGTGATATTATCTTGGTGTGGGCGGGCACCCAAGGCAGCTCCCGTCCGTGCACGTCTTCTCAGTGACGTCCTGCAAACAGAGAGGGAGGGGGAGGAAAGCCACTCAGGCTGCATAACACACAGCCCTCTCGTACTAAAGCCCGAGGGAGACGCCCTCAAGTACTAAATCATGTAAGTTTATAAACTGTTTATTTCGGTTTGCTGTTATCAATATTCTTAGCAAAAACATAGCTGCAATGGTGTACATAGGGTCCAGGGACATGTATTAACAGCTTATACACGTCATCTGAGGTGGTTGGTTCCCTTTAAGCCTCCATCACACATAACGAGATCATTAGCGAGATCATTGTAACATCACAGGTTTTGTAACGTAACAGCGATCTCGCTAACGATCTCATTATGTGTGACACTTGGCAGCGATCAGGCCCCTATTGTGAGATCGCGGATTGTTACAAAGTGCTCTGGGTCATTTTTTGATCGTTGCGCTCCCGCTGGTCTGCACGCATCGCTGCATTTGACAGCGAGAGCAACGATCAACGACCTCACAGGCTGGTAACCATGGTAAACACCAGGTATCTAGGCAGCGCACGCTGCCTAGATACCCGCTGTTTATCATAGTTACCAGTGTCCTCCCGCTTCCAGTGATGTGGAAGTGGCTCCCTGGTCCCTGGTCGCTGAGGAGATCTGCCTGTTTGACAGCTCCCCAACGACCAGGTAACGACGCACTAACAATCCCTATAGGATCGTTATCGTTGTCGGAATCGCTGTTGCGTCGTGTGTGACGGGAGCTTTAGGCAAAGCTGCTTATCAGTGGTATATCAACATTCTGAGCACTACTAGATATGCAGCAAAGATAACATTTATTGTAAGAAATAACGTCATGCAGATTAGCAAGTGACACATTGCTAGATCTCATCCCCCTATATCATTTTATTCTCATATTACATTTGACAATGAACACTAATGGTACCTTTACACGCCCCCCTTCAGCGATCATTGGTGGAAGCTCCTGCGTTACGATTGGTTGTCCCTGCATAGGGCAGCATATTTAAGGAGCTGACCAGTCACACTACACAATTGCAATAGCATCATGTATTAGCCAGCCTTCCTGCGCTGGCTGGCCAATCATGATGCTATTGCTTTGTCCAATCACCGTACGAGCGTCTCGTAATCCACAACTCTGGCACGCCTATGTGTTGTCCCTGCTGCCCCAGGTCCTCCCATATTACCTTGTGGTAGCGGCGTGTAAATGAGGGAAGGTGCTCTCCAGAAGGTAATCTGTGGCACCCGTCGGTGCCTCCAGGGATAGAAAAAAACCTTCTGTAGCGGCGTGTAAAGGCGGTATCGGGTACCGTTAGCAACCGTTGGAACGTGCTCATGCACGTGAGACACCCGGTTGTTTCTAACCTTCTGTAGCAGCGTGTAAAGTGGCCATAAGGTGTATATTAAACAACATATGGGTGGTTCATAACTGAAATAAATTGGTCTGTTATATGTGACTTGCCCTGATTTGTCATCTTACTGCCACAGTGCTCTCCTAGCGATATCCAAAGCACTTTTGAATGTCTTCTGATAGGAGGGCCTCTCTTGAGTCAAATATTCATTGTTCAACTGACTTACACTAAACAGGAGTTGTACAACTTTTGGCTGTCAGGAACCTCTGTTGTATTGATATGTGTCATTTAGAGGTGGATATATTATTGGTTCAACCTGTAACAGGGGCTCAATAGGTAATGGGGCCACTACCACCTCCAAAACAGATGGAATTGTGTATTTTGATGAGCTCTTGGCCTGAAAAGGGTCCATATACTGTTCTCGCACTTTTCTGTCTGGGTCTGGCAGTGGTGTCATTACTATATCCTGCTTTAATGATTGCATTCTACTCTTAGAACTTATCTGAGAAAGATCTCTTATATATTATGACTATCTAGTTTGCCAATGGAAGTTGTATTCTCAACATATCCAGCGCAGTTTCCTGAAACACTAGACTTGGATACAGTGACTCAGATGCACTATGCTGTTGAAATATTCATAACTTTGCCTCTGATTAGGGTTGAGGTCAAGAGGCCTGTGCCTATGAGTGACTCCAGTGAAATTGGTCCTTGATGAGAATTTGAACTGAATTTGAACTGAATATTTCAGCATTGTAATATGCTCAGAGATAATTAATAAACGTTTGGGTATATTCCTGCAGTGTTAGTCTTTTATTATGACTGATACTATCATAGAGGATTTTGTGTGGTAACCTCCTGAAATGTAAATCTGGCATTATTCTAAATGTTTTCAGACCTTATTAAGAATTAGGGTTTTTTCACATTAATTTCTAGCACAAGTCCAGTGGTGCCGTCAGGATGTACCATATATACTCGAGTATAAGACAACCCGGATATAAGCCAAGGTCCCTAATTTTACCCAAAATAACTGGGAAAACTCACTGACTAGAGAATAATTCTATGGTGTGAAATGCAGCAGACCCCCATCCTGGTATATAGCTCCCCATCCTGGAATATCATCCCCTAGCCTGGTGTATGTCACTCATCCTGATGTATAGCCCCCTATTCTGTTATATCATTCCCAACCCTGGAATATCATTCCCTAGCCTGCTACATAGCTCCCATCCTGGTATATTCTCCCCCAGCCTGCTATATAGCCCCCATCCTGATATATCAGCCCCCATCCTGGTACATAGCCCTCATCCTTGTATATCATCCCACATCCTGGTACATAGCCTCTATCCTGATACATGGCTCCATCATAGTATATGCCCTCTCATCCTTGTACATAGCCCCCATCTTGGTACATAGCCAACCATCCTGGTATATCATCTCCCATCCTGGTACATAGCCCTCCCATCCTGGTACATGGTTACTCATCCTGGTATATCATCCACCATCCACCAGCCTGTTATATCACTCCCCAGCCTGCTACATAGCTGTAAAGCCTCCTTCCTGGTACATAACCCCCATCCTGATATATCACCCTCCATCCTGGTACATAGCCTCCATCCTGGTATATGGCCCCCATCCTGGTACATGTTTCTCTATCATAGTATATAGCCCCACATCCTGCTATATCGTCCACCATCCCGGTACAGAGCTCCCCATCCTGGTATATCATCCTCCACCCGGGTACATAGTCCTCCATCCTAGCACATGACCTCCCATCCTGGTACACAACCCCCATCATGGTATATCATCCCCCATCCTGGTACATGGCCCTATCCTAGTGTATGGCCCCCCATCCTGGTATATAGGCTCTCATCCTGGTACACACAAAAAATAAATAATTTAATTCACCTCCCCATTGCTCCTCATGCCGTACCGTGGTGTCCTTCTGTCTTCTTGTCCCGGCATCTGAGCATGTGAGCAGCGCGCAGCAATGATGTCACTGTCCTGCACTGCTTACATAATCAGATGCTGGCACAAGACAGAAGGCTGCCGTGGTCCTGCAGGGGAGCTATTGGAAGGTGAATTAATTTGTCCATCGCCGGGATATTCACTGCTTCCCACGCCAAAGATGATGCATGGGAAGCAGTGAATATCCACACACATGCTGCTATCTGCAGTTGCAACTGGTGATCATGTGGGTTGACTACTTAAGGTAATGTAATATGTGCCACTCCTTCCACCCACCTCTCAGCATCAGATTCAGTGCTGAGAGTGATGAGGGATGCAGTGAATATACATTAGTCTAATGAGCAGGCCCACGTGATCACCAGCTGCAGGGGGGCTTACATCCAAACCACCTGGCCTCAGGTCATCACTCTAAAGCTGACTCACAGCATGGCACAGTCACTCATGTATAAGTCTAGGGGGGCTTTTTCAGTATAAAAAATATGCTGAAAAACTAGGCTTTTACTCGAGTATAGACGGTATGTCCAAACCCACCGGAAAACGGCATTCGTACGTATGTGCCAATGGTGCCACTGAATTTAATGGTGCAGACAGAGTCAATGTACGGTCTATAATGCGCTATTTTAAGAAGTATATGTTTACTTCAGGCAGACACCCAGTTGTAGAAGACTGTGTTCGGGTGTCTGCTTGCAGTAAACGTATACTCCTGAAAATGGTGCACAACAGAACACATGTTGACTCCGTCTGCACCATTAAAGTCAATGGCCCCAGCGGCACATACATTCGAATCCCGTTTTGTGGGGGGTACGGATGTAAGCCCCAACATGACCACTGAACACATGCTAGAACGCAATGCTAAAGCACCCTTAAAGGGACTCTGTTAGGTCATTTTTCAGTATGATACTAATAGCACCCTTGAATAGTGCCTTGCCAGCCCTTTCAGAATATGTAAAAATCGTTACTGTACCCTTTGTAGTTCACTTGCAATAAGCACCTTCACACCCAGCAGGCAGCTGCTTCACTACTCTGGTCCAGTAGTTTCACTGCTGAATAGTCTGCAGTATATAAGTGTTCATTTATTATTCACTCATTCTTAGGCAGCTATTCCCTCCTTCCCCCCTATGCGCTGTGTCTCACCTGCTTTCATTATCACTTTGGATGTGTGCTTGCAGAGAAAGGAAGTGCAGTGATGTGACGTCATAAATATTCATCGCTGGGGAGTGTGAAGTAGAGAATTCAGTGATCACTCACTGTGAGTGACAGATGGAAGAAATCTCTGTATTTGCCGTTTACAGAGGAGGGGGGAATATAAATAAAATAAATACATTAATAGAGTGAGCTTAGAGGGAGGAAATAGAAAATGGTATCAGTTACATATGAATTTTTGACCTCACAGATTCCTTTTAACCTCAGATCATGTGTAAAAAACATTCAGCTGTTACAAACAAATTCTACCAACTAATTTCAGGCCTATGCCAGCCATGTGCTGGAGTTGTCTTGTGGATAATCCTGGCTTTAATCAATGGTATGCAAAGATTCAAGTCTAGCAATCATAAAAAACACAAATGACTTTACATTTCAATTCATCCATTATAAAGAGATTTCCAGTGAACACATTAAATTACCTGGATTTTAAAATAAATATGAATAAATGAAAATGTAAATGCTGTATTATCTATGCATTAATCCCTATTAGCCTCTATACTGTATGCTACAAACATTATTACGGTAAGTATAATATTCATTATGTACCTACTAAGCATAATATGCATAAAATACAATCGCTGGGTAGAAAGTAAAGAGATAACTGCAATGTATTTAAAGATTAGTTTTAATCGTATAAAAGAATGAGTGTTGTGCTCAAAGATACTCAGCTCTCTATTTCTTTCTAGAACAGGGTTTCTCTGTTGGACTATAATCAAGCAACATGAAGGACTTGGCATCGGCCCACCTATTACTGTCATCACAAAAGCAGCAGTACCACCTACTCAGCCACTCAAGCTGGCAACAAACAAGGGCTCCCAGCACCTGCAAACTAAGTCACGCAGTATATTTCAACCTTGCATGCTCCCAAGGAAACCAGCCTATAAGTTAGTCATCATGTAGAGGAAAGAAAATACTATCTATCTATCTATCTATCTATCTATCTATCTATCTATCTATCTATCTATATCTCTATCATCTATAAAAATCCAAAGGAGACAGTGCAAGGGCACAGAATGTATAGTCATATACTGTACAGGCATGGAATAAAACCTGTTTTCATCTTTCCTATGGATGTGCTCTATGTTTTGGGGTTTGTAGCTAGTGAACCTTTTGTCCAGGTTCTATTTTCTTCCTCCTTTCTTTTCGTGCTGCAGCAGCTTTATATGTTTTTACATTACTGTAATTAGTGATATGCAAACCAGAACTGTAAAGAACAGATAGCAGCCCACAGCTGCCCCAGAAATTGGTGCATTCATTAGAAACATAAATTCCTGATGGTTTAGTCGGCTCTTCCCAATTGCATGGTGTGGCCGAATCGGGGTGATAGAATGAGTTAGTGACAGCTGAGTATTGGCAGTTTGCCATTAAGTCCAGATTGATAATGTCAGGCCTGTATGAGACCCACCCATTATCAATCTTGTGAGTAAATAGTTAAAAACACAACGCACAGAGAAAAATCCTTTATTTGAAATAAAACACACAGACAACCCTCATTTTCCCATTTATTAACCCCAAACATAACCTCTGATGATAATCCACAATGAGATCCCATGAAGCACACAATCCTGGCTCTGCTTCATCCAGAGACTGCAGTGATGGAACAATCATCCACTTACTGCAGTCTCTGGGATCACACTGGCTGCCACGGGGAGTGGTGATGTTACTCACTGAGTCACTGAGGGCTCCCTGCGGCAACTGAGGGTTGTCTGCATGTATTATTTCAAATAAAGGATTTTTCTCTGTGTGTTGTGTTTTGTAACTATTTACTCACAGGATTGATAATGGGTGCGTCTCATAGAGACCTGAAATTATCAATTTGTTAATACTCATCTGTCATTAACCCCCTTTATCACCCTAAAACCATCACACCAAGGCATAGGGAAGAGCTGGGTAAAGTGCCAGGAATTGGCACTTTTAATGAATTTCAATTTCTGATGTGGCTGTGAGCTGCTATTCTGTACCCTGGAGGGACCCATTAACTATGGGCCTCACCACGCTGAGAATACCAGCCGCCAACTGCCTTGATTTTACCTTGGCTCTCATTTAAAAATAGGGTGAAACCCACACATTTTTGTTTTAATTATTTTTAAATAATTAAAAAAATAATGGGTTTCCCTGTATCTTGAGTGCCAGCCAAGGTAAAGTCAGGCAGCTGGGAGTGGCAGTCCATAGCTGTCCGCTTTATCTGTGCTGAGAATCAAAAATATGGTGAAGTTCTAAGTCAATTTTTTTAATTTATTTATTTATTCTTACACCCCTTTAACAGCAGATTTGTTGCCAATGGCAACTAATAACAAACACCAGCACAATGGGTAAGGGGTGTAACAGCTAATCACAGATACTGTCACAAAGTGTGGGCATCTGTGATTACCTGTTGGAGTCAGTGCAGTGAATAACCTGAACGTTAATGAGCAGACCTGGGAGTAAAAGCGTCCGATCCTCGGTAAGTATGATGCTTATGTATAATCACCATTTGCTTATTTTTACAACCACCATTTTATAAGTTTAAAATCTGTGTTCGGGCTCATGTTTGGTTCAAGCTCAGGTCAAATACAATCTTAAACCTGGACTTTAATAAAAAGTTTAGTCGGATCCGCCAAACTCGAACATCTGTGGGTTTGCCCATCTCTAACTGTAATCCATTACTGGTGAATGGATTAAAGTAATGACAAATATAAATCTGTAAGTACAATGTGAAAAATATTGGAATCTGAGAGTCCTCAGTGGTTGATACCTTTTAACTGGCTAACTGAAAAGTTGGTAAGTGAAGCAAGCTTTCGAGACACTATCACCCTGACACAAATTCTGAAGACACATACATATATACATAAGCAAAAAAAAAATGCAGGGTTAGATGATGTAGTAAATATGACAGGTGATGTAAAGCATAGTCAGGCTAGGGAGGGGGAGAGGAGCTGGGAAGGTAAGGTAAAGTCAAAATTCCAAGATAAGAGGAGCCGATTGTATTATTGTTCAATGATTAGTGGCATGTGAAGACCTGAAGATTCCTAAGTGAGTGTAGAAAGCCATAAATCGGGGCGAGATAGTTCACATAAGAAGTGTCAAAAGTTCATTGTCCTCTGAATGGAGTCTATTGGAAGATGTGATTTCCCAAAATGCCCTTTCATTTTATATAAAGTTGCATCAATCTGTGATGTCCTCAAATGCCCTTTCATTTTATGTAAACATGCATGAATCCATGTGAGACATTTAATCCTGTTTTGAATGTGTCAAAGGTCATTATCAATTTGTATTCCCAAATTCTTCTCTCTTCCTGTGATTGCTTTTTAAAATGAGCAGCCTAATATCGGTTTTACTGTGGTCAGGGATGCAAAAATGATTTTGCTACAGGTAGATCCATACGCTTTTCTTTTATTGAGTGGCGATGAGAATTCATTCTTGTTCTGAATTTTTGTCCGGTCTCCCCGACGTACATACCACCTGTTGGACATTTGGTACATATAATTAAATACACCACATTGCTTGTGGTGCAACTGAAGTTACCTGGGATCTTTCAGTCCTAAATTGTCTTGGGAATCTTTATCTTGTCCATTGTTATTATAAATGGACAGGTTTTGCACCTGTTCTGGTTGCAGGGAAACGTTCCTGTTGCTGTTGGAGAGGACAGGGCGCTTCTGACAATGATGATTTTACATTCAGAGGTTGTCTAAAACACGAGTGGGGGATCTGGAAATATTGATTTTAGTCGGGCATCTTTTTGTAGGAGTGGTTGCAGTTTCCATGCAGCTCATCTTAGTGTGGTGCCCCTGCGGATCCAGTCGCCACAGAGGTACTGCACCCCTGTTAGGGTGTAGTATCTCACTCATTGATAAAGGGGGTACAGACCAGTACCGGGACACC
>JARQOC010000001.1:369842315-370029243 GCA_033576535.1 Allobates femoralis | reverse complement strand
CCAAAAGTAGCCAAAGAAAGGACAAATGGTGAAATAGTAATACTGCCATGGACACTTAAAGTACCCAAAGTGCAATGACACTAGTGGAGGTGTGGGGAACAATGGGTATCCCTTCTAACCAGATTCAAACTTATTACTCATTGTTGGAAAAGCTAGAAAGGTAACTTCTGCTAAGAAGCCTCAGGTTGAAGAATATCATCCCTCTGTCGCATACCACCAGTGCTTGCTCACATGGCTCAGCAGTCACAAGTTGTAGACAGGGCATCGCCACTGCAGCTCTGTCGACATAGTGTTTGATGTGTGTGCTGTGTAGGTATTCAGTGATGGCTGAAATGAACATTGTCCCATGTAATTAGCTGAGTTTGTGGAGGATGTGGAAGAAAGGGGTACTAGTATGATTGAGAAAAACAAGCCTAAACCCAGGGAAGTTGGGTCACAAAGAGTATGGAGAGAATCTTTTGGGGCCAGTAGGGACAAAGCTGGTGTTTGCCTGATAAGTCTGAGATGTGTGCTGAAAACATAGTCCTGGAGCATCCTGCAGCAGCTCTGATCGCTGCTGTTACATGCAGATGCTGGATGTATAACACATCTGGCACCCACTGGTAAGGAGGGCTCAGCTCTGAAGCATGTGCTTTCCATGCATAAATGACATCCTGCTATATGAAGGATAACAGGAAGGAAATAAAGTAATCCATGCCTGTCCAATTTGGCTCATGCTAAGTGCAAACTCGTCATCTTTATATTAAGTAAAAGGTGTTTTACCAGGACAGTAAATGCATTCTGAGTAAAATATCATAATGTAAATGGGTTATGTATGTAGGAACCAAATGAACACATAATCTCCCATGAGTAGCACCCATAACACTGCTGAGAGAAGAAATCTACATGCTCACATAAAGCAGGCCGACATTGTTGCCATATGCAGCTCTATGCTGCAAAGTACCGATAATGTGTGCTTGCTTGTGGAAAGCAGCCTGGTAAGTGATAGAGGAATAGAGGTAAAGAGAGATGCATAAAGTGCATGTTCACTAATGCCAGAAGCCTCACCAACAAAATGGAGGAATTAGAATTGATTTTGTTGGAAAATAATTATGACATGGTGGGAATTTCGGAGACTTAGCTGGACGAGAGCCAGGACTTGGCTGTTAATTTACAGGGCTATTGTCTGTTCAGAAATGACCGTACAAATAGGCGAGGAGGAGGTGTATGTTTATACGTAAAATCATCCTTAAAACCCATCCTGCGTGATAATATAGGTGAATCTAATGGGAATGTAGAGTCCCTGTGGGTGGAGATAAGGGGAGGGGGAAAAAATAATAAATTACTGATAGGGGTTTGTTATAAGTCCCCAACAATGATGGAAGTGGAGGAGAATATCCTCATAAAGCAAATAGATGAAGCAGCGACTCAGGGAGAAGTCATTATTATGGGGGACTTCAACTACCCTGAAATACATTGGGGATCAGAAACCTGCAGTTCCAGCAAAGGTAATAAGTTTTTGAAAACTATGAGAGACAATTACCTTTCACAACTGGTTCAGGACCCAACAAGAAGGGGGGCACTGCTGGACCTAATATTAACCAACAGGCCGGACCGCATATCAAATATACGGGTTGGAGGTCACTTGGGTAATAGTGATCATAACTTAATAAGCTTTCAAGTATCCTTTACTACGATGTGTAGTAGAGGGGCTACAAGGACACTAAACGTCAGGAAGGCAAATTTCCAACGGTTGAGAGATGATCTTAGTGCAATAAACTGGGACGATGTCCTGAGACATAAAAGTACACAACACAAATGGGAGATGTTTATTAGCATTCTGAATAGGACCTGTGCACAATATATACCCTATGGGAATAAGCATGCTAGAAATAGGAGGAAACCACTATGGCTAAATAAAGCGGTAAGAAGTGCAATATGTGACAAAAAGAAAGCATTTAGGGAATTAAAGCAAGTAGGTAGTGATGAAGCATTAAATAAATACAGAAAATTAAATAACATTTGTAAAAAGCAAATCAAGGCAGCAAAGATTGAGACAGAGAGACTCATTGCCAGAGAAAGTAAAAAGAATCCCAAAATATTTTTTAACTACATAAATAGTAAGAAACTAAAAAATGATGGTGTTGGTCCCTTTAAAAATAGTCTGGGTGAAATGGTGGATGAGGATGAGGAAAAAGCCAATATGCTAAATGACTTTTTTTCAACAGTATTTACACAAGAAAATCCCATGACAGACAATATGATCAGTGATAACAAAAAGTCTCAATTAAATGTCACCTGCTTAACCCAAGAGGAAGTACGGCATCGTCTAAAAATCACTAAAATTGACAAATCCCCGGGCCCGGATGGGATACACCCCAGAGTGCTGCAGGAATTAAGTACTGTCATAGATAGACCATTATTTTTAATATTTAAAGATTCCATAATAACAGGGTCTGTACCACAGGACTGGCGTATAGCAAATGTGGTGCCAATATTCAAAAAGGGGACAAAAACTGAACTTGGAAATTATAGGCCAGTAAGCTTAACCTCTACGGTGGGTAAAATCCTCGAGGGTTTTCTAAGAGATGCTATACTGGAGTATCTGAAGAAAAATAACCTCATGACCCATTATCAACATGGTTTTACGAGGGACCGTTCCTGTCAAACTAATCTGATAAGCTTCTATGAAGAAGTAAGTTCTGGACTGGACCAAGGAAATGCAGTGGATGTGGTGTATATGGACTTTTCAAAAGCTTTTGATACGGTGCCACACAAAAGGTTGATACATAAAATGAGGGCAATGGGGATAGGGGAAAATATGTGTAAGTGGGTTAAGAACTGGCTTAGTGATAGGAAACAAAGGGTGGTTATTAATGGAACACACTCAGAATGGGTCACAGTTAACAGTGGGGTACCACAGGGGTCAGTGTTGGGCCCGCTTCTATTTAATATATTTATTAATGACCTTGTAGGGGGCATACAGAGTAGAATCTCAATATTTGCAGATGACACTAAACTCTGCAGGGTAATCAATACAGAGGAGGACAATTTTATATTACAGGAGGATTTATGTAAACTAGAAGCTTGGGCTGCTAAATGGCAAATGCGCTTTAATGGGGATAAATGTAAAGTTATGCACTTGGGCAGAGGAAACAAAAGGTATAATTATGTGCTTAATTGTAAAACACTGGGCAAAACGGTCACTGAAAAAGACCTGGGTGTATGGGTAGATGACAAACTCACATTTAGTGGCCAGTGTCAGGCAGCTGCTGCAAAGGCAAATAAAATAATGGGATGCATTAAAAGAGGCATAGATGCTCATGAGGAGAACATAATTTTACCTCTATACAAGTCACTAGTGCGACCACACTTAGAATACTGTGTACAATTCTGGTCTCCGGTGTATAAGAAAGACATAGCTGAACTAGAGCGGGTCCAGAGAAGAGCGACAAAAGTCATTAGAGGACTAAGGGGTCTGCAATACCAAGACAGGTTATTAAACTTGGGGTTATTTAGCTTGGAAAAACGAAGGCTTAGGGGTGATCTTATAATAATGTATAAATATATGAGGGGACAGTACAGAGACCTTTCTAATGATCTCTTTACTCTTAGGCCTGAGACTGGGACAAGGGGGCATCCTCTACGTCTGGAGGAAAGAAGGTTTAATCATAAGCACAGACGCGGATTCTTTACTGTAAGAGCAGTGAGACTATGGAACTCTCTGCCACATGATGTTGTAATGAGTGACTCACTACTAACATTTAAGAAGGGCCTGGATGCCTGTCTTGAAAACTATAATATTACCAGTTATACATACTAGATTCTTTGATAGGGCGTTGATCCAGGGAATTAGTCTGATTGCCGTATCTGGAGTCAGGGAGGAATTTTTTCCCCCAATGTGGAGCTTAGTGTTGCCACATGGGTTTTTTTTTGCCTTCCTCTGGATCAACATGTTAGGCTATGGGTTGAACTAGATGGACTTAAAGTCTTCCTTCAACCTTAAAAACTATGTTACTATGTTATATATCATTGGAATCAGAATATCAACCTCTACATCAAGGGTCTCAAACTCGGCTGGGTTGGTGGGCCGCACATAGAAAAACATTTACAGCGGGGGGCCGCATCCCTTGTAGGATGAAGTGATATTTTTAGTAATACCAGAATTTTTTGCTCAATGTAGTAAGTTACAAATTCTGATCCCTTTCTTGTAGTAATGTCCCCATCCTGTAGTAATGTCCTTTTCTACTGATGTCCCCCATTCTGATCCCCTTTTCTAGTGATGTACCCATCCTGATCCCTTTTTCTAGTGATGATCCCTATCCTGATCCCTGTTTCTAGTGATGTCCACCATCCTGATTCCTTTTTCTAGTGATGTCCCTGATCGATCATGGTCCCCTTTTGTAGTGATGTCCCCATACTGATCTCCTTTTGTAGTGATGTCCCCATCCTGATCCCCTTTTCTAGTGATGTCCCCCTTCCTGATCTCCTTTTCTAGTGAAAGCCCCCACCCCATTCCCCTTTAGTAGTGATGTCCCCCATCTTGATCCCCTTTAGTGATGATGTCCCCCATCCCGATCCCCTTTTATAGTGATGTCCCCCATCCTGATCCCCTTTTATAGTGATGTCCCCATCCTGATCTACTTTTATAGTGATGCCCCTCGTCCTGATTTACCTTCTTTTTACACACTCAAATACACACTCTATCATACTCACACATAAACCTACTCACAAACCCCCCCCACACTCACACTCATACACACACTGAAACTCGCACACACTTTCTTATACACACATCGTCACTCACACACTCACCCTCACACACACAACTTCTCACACACACTCATACTTTTCTCACTTTAATGATGCATCGCTCCAGTGCAGGGGGCCGCCGCGGTCCCTGCTGTACTGACTTCCGGCCTCCGCTGTGCTATGACTTCCACCAGCCGCCACTCAGACAAGCTCTGTTGCTCATCAAGATCAATGCAATCTGCCAGCCAGAGGCCTGCAGGTGACGTCATATTCTGCCGTTAGCTGCGGGCCTCTCATTGGCTGGCCGCTTGCATTTATCTTGCTGAGTGGCAGAGCTTGTTAGTGCTGTGGACAGAAGTCATCACACAGCGGGGACTACAGCAGCCCCCTGCACTGGGGCGATGCATCATTATGTTGTCCAAGGTGCCGCGGGCCGCATAGTGAAGCCCCAGGGGCCGCATGCGGCCCTCGGGCCGCGAGTTTGAGACCCCTGCTCTACATGATACTTCTCTTAGAAAAGGTGTCAAAAACATGGCAACAGCTCCCTTTAAGGGCATAAGACTGGTTTTCTCTATGTTAATTCTACTATATATTTGTTGCAGATTTTGATATTGGATTTTCACGAATGTCATGGATTGGTAAATTCTGTGACAAGTCTGTAGCAAAATGTTATTATTCCCATTCCGTTAAATTTAGTTTGATGTTTAACCATGTAAAATCTTCTTTAAAGTACATATATTTTCTTTTCCCTAAAGTATACTGAAAGCACCCCAACTAATAATCTAACTTTGTTAAGTTGATCTCTGTTACTTCTCCTATATGTTCTTCTTCCATTTATATAGTTATTTGTAAAGCTGAAGTATCCCAATATTTTCATGTTGTATAATCAATATTGCTTCTATAGAAACAGTATTTTATATGCATTAGCGTGGGTGCAAATCAATTTACAGGACCTGGTCCATAGGCCACGTCAGTAATCTCTGGTCACTGGACAGAAGCCTTCATAACCACTTCCCACCTCCCTTCATTTGTGACTCCTCACCAGAATGCCGTGATATCATCATTGCTGCATGACACATATGTGATGTCACTGTAGGCCAGCTAATTAAATGGGCCAAACAAGCCATCAGGTAAAAGGCGCTTCTCAGGGATCCTATTCAGCAGCCTCAGATTACTGTTGTGGTTAATGGAGCAGGTCAGTATTGTTAATAACAGAATAACAGTCTCGGATTTTTACCTGAATCATTGCTACTCCAAAATGTCTTCTGGTCCATAGGGCTCAAAGTCTCTTTTTTGCATGATCTCATCACCTAAAACATAAACATAAGACATATTGTATTATATAAGGGTTCAACAGGGTTACTAGAATTGTTGAATTCTAACTAGTGAATTAATAAAGAAGAACTTGAAATTATGCTTTCTAGTGATGAGCGAGTACTAAAATGCTCGGGTGCTCGAAGCTCGGGCCGAGCATCCCAAGATACTCGTGTACTCGGCCCGAGTACCGAGCCCAATGTTATCCTATGGGAGACCCGAGTATTTTTATGAAATGACTGCCGGCAGCATGTAGAAACCCTAAAAATGTCACAAAAGTCTCAGAAGAGTGCTCAAATGACATGGCAACACCATGGGGAAGACCCCTGGAAGCCTTTCTCACTCAAAAGTCACAGCTGTGAACAATCTTGTCCGAGTTTCACGCCAATTTTACGGAGTCACCAGAAAACCTTCCAAAATGATACCAAAATGAATATTTAGGGTGGAAATGTTAAGGGCACATACCCAATAGTGAGATACAGCTGGTGTATGTTACTTTTTGTGATTACATGAAAGATTTTACGTGAAAACATTGTGCGGCACTCCGATGTCCCTGAGAAGAGACGTACATGAAGGCCTCTTGACATAATGTGCCCATTTTGAGGAACTGGGTCTATTGTAGTATTTTCCTTTGCCAGGGCAGTCCAAAATTTGGAGGTTCACCAATGCCCCTGGATAGAGACGTGCATGAGGGCCTGTAAACCTGAAGTGGGTGTATAGTAGTATAGCCCTTTGGCCAGGGCAGCCAAAAATTGGGAGGCTCCACATTGTCCCAGGATAGAGATGTGCAGGAGGGCCTGTAAACCTGAAGTGGGTGTATTGGAGTATAGCCCTTTGGCCAGGGCAGCCAAAAATTGGGAGGTTCAACAATGACCCATGCATACAGACATACAGTAGGGCCTGTAAACCTCAAGTGGGTGTATTGTAGTATAGCCCTTTGGCAGGGCAGCCAAAAATTGGGAGGTTCAACAATGACCCATGCATACAGACATGCAGTAGGGCCTGTAAACCTCAAGTGGGTGTATTGTAGTATAGCCCTTTGGCCAGGGCAGCCAAAAATTGGGAGGCTCCACATTGTCCCAGGATAGAGACATGCAGTAGGGCCTGTAAACCTCAAGTGGGTGTATTGTAGTATAGCCCTTTGGCAGGGCAGCCAAAAATTGGGAGGTTCAACAATGACCCATGCATACAGACATGCAGTAGGGCCTGTAAACCTCAAGTGGGTGTATTGTAGTATAGCCCTTTGACAGGGCAGCCAAAAATTGGGAGGCTCCACATTGTCCCTGGATAGAGACGTGCATGAGGGCCTCAAAACATTTTTCCCATTGAAAAGGAGCGGGTCTCCTGTCGTTGTAATGCCCATTCTAAAAGAATTGGCGAAAAATTTACCACTGCGGGTATACCTCAAACAACAGCCTAACTCTTGTAACGGTCACTATGGTGGCTCATGAGGAGAAGGAGGAGCTGTCCAGCGATTAGCCAAAGTCCAGAAGTGTGTACCCATGGGTGAGTGGAGGTACATTGCAAATTCCCATAACAAAATTTAAATTCAGTTGTCATTTGTTGGTGGTGTGGTGAAGTCTGGCCCAATCCAACCCTTGTTCATCTTGATCAGAGTCAGCCTGTCAGCATTTTCAGTTGACAGGCGGGTGCGTTTATCAGTAATGATTCCACCTGCGGCACTGAAAACACGCTCTGACAATACACTAGCGGCAGGCCAGGACTTCCAAGGCGTAGAGAGCCAATTCATGCCACGTGTCCAACTTGGAGACGCAATAATTGAAAGGCACAGAGGAATCTCGCAGTACAGTTGTTCGATCTGCAAGGTACTCCTTCAGCATCTGGCCAAACTTAGCATTTCTTGTGGTACTACCCCGCACCTCAGGGGCTGTGGTACGTGAGGGGCTGAGAAAACTGTCCCACATCGTAAAGAGTGTTCCCCTACCTCTGGCGGATTGGACTTGTGCCCCTCTCGGCCGTACGCCTTGGTTGTCCACCGATTCCTGACCTATGCCGCTAGCGTTTTGTGAGGGGAATGATTTGCCTACTTCCGTGACTATGGCCTTCTGGAACTGCTGCATTTTGGCTGACCTCTCCGCCTCAGGAATGAGAGACATAAAGTTCTCCTTGTAGCGTGGGTCTAACAGTGTTGCCAACCAGTACTGATTGTCGGCCAAGATGTTCTGAACGCGAGGGTCACGAGCCAGGCAGCTTACTATAAGTCAGCCATGTGTGCCAGACTCTTAACAGCCATCACTTCAGTATCCAGACCAACACGATGACTGAACATGCTGTCCTCCTCCTCCTCCTCCTCCTCCTCATCTCCCCTGTCCTCTGGCCAGCCATGCTGAATCGAGGGTATGACTGGTGTGCATGTCATATCTTCAATTTGGCCAGAGAGTTGCTCCATGTCTTCATCCTCCTCCTCCTTGTCATAGTCCTCCACTGCACGTTGTGATGAGATGAGGCTGGGCTGTGTGTTTTCACCCACACCCACTACTGTTTCTTGCTCCAAGTCATCGCGCTCGGCCTGCAATGCATCCTCTTTGTTTTTCAGCAGAGACCGTTTTAGAAGGCAGAGTAGTGGTATGGTGACGCTAATAATGGCGTCATCGCCGCTCACCATCTTGGTGGAGTCCTCAAAGTTTTGGAGGACGGTACATAGGTCCGACATCCATCTCCACTCCTCAGGTGTTATGTGTGGAGTTTGACCCATTTCCCGACGGCTTAGGTGATGCAGGTAGTCCACAACTGCCCTCTTCTGCTCACATATCCTGACCAACATGTGCAGAGTTGAATTCCAACGCGTGGGGACATCACACACCAGTCTGTGGGCCGGAAGACGCAAATGGCGCTGAAAGCCAGCAAGGCCGGCTGAAGCAGCAGGTGACTTGCGAAAATGTGCAGACAGACGGCGAACTTTTACTAGCAGTTCAGACAGCTCTGGGTATGACTTTACATTGTCACACACGACCTTTCCTGGCTTTAGGTTCAGAGGTGTGAGCCGGTGATCTGCCTGCTGTTTCAGAGCTGTCCACACCTCTTCTGCATTGTGGGGTTTGTCACCTATGCAGACTAGCTTCAGCACAGCCTGTTGCCGCTTTGCAGAGGCAGTGCTGCAATGCTTCCAGCTTGGGACTGGTGTGGAGGGTACAGTGGATGAGGATGCGCAGGAGGAGGAGGCTGAGGAGCATGACATTTCGGAGCTGTAGAGTGTCGGTGAAACCCTGACAGAGGTAGGGCCTGCTATCCTTGGTGTGGGAAGGACGTGTTCCGTCCCTCGCTCAGACTGGGTCCCAGCCTCCACAATATTAATCCAGTGCGCCGTCAAGGAGATGTAGCGGCCTTGCCCACAAGCACTTGTCCATGTGTCTGTGGTTAGGTGGACTTTGGCTGAAACAGCGTTGTTCAGGGCACGTGTGATGATGTTGGACATGTGGTTATGCAATGCGGGGACGGCACATCTGGAGAAATAGTGGCGGCTGGGGACCGAGTAACGTGGGACAGCAGCCGCCATCAGGTCGCGGAATGCTTCCGTCTCCACCAGCCGGAAAGGCAACATTTCTAGCGCTATGAGTCGCGAAATGTGATAATTCAGGACTGTGGCATGTGGGGCGTTGGCAGCGTATTTGCGCCTGTGTTCAAATATTTGCTTAATGGATAATTGAACACTGCGCTGGGACAAGGACTTGCTTGATGCTGGTGTTATTTGTGCGTGGGCAACTTCAGGTGCAGGGCCGGAGGCTTGTTCGCGGCCAGCATGGACAGGGGATTAGCTCGCACGCACAACACGCGAAGACGTAGCAGTGACATCAGCAAGCACCGCTCCTCGACTCTGTTGTACTTCCCACAAAGTCGGGTGCTTGGCTGACATGTGCCTGATCATGCTGGTGGTGGTCAGGCTGCTAGTTTTCGTACCCCTGCTGATACTGGCATGGCAGGTGTTGCAAATGGCCTTTTTAGAGTCTTCTGGAGCAAACTTAAAAAACTCCCAGACTCTGGAAGACCGAACATTTGCACAGGCACCTTGAGTCGTGTTGGTGTAACTGGGAACGGTTGGCTGCCTTCTGCCTGCAGACACAACCCTGCTTCGTACTGCCTGTTGGGATGCTACGCCTCCCTCCCCCTGTGCACTGCTGGCCTCGCTCTGCATATCCACCTGCCATGTTGGGTCAGTTACTGGATCATCCACCACGTCGTCTTCCTCTTCCGCACCCTGATCCTCCTCCTGACTTCCTGGCAATTGTGTCTCATCATCGTCCACCCCTTGTTGAGACACGTTGCCAACGTTCCGTTCGTGAGAACGTGGCTGCTCAAATATTTGGGCATCTGTACATACCATCTCCTCATCACCCACTTCAAGAGGAGCTGGCGACAGGCCAGATTCTGCGAATGGATACGTGAACAGCTCTTCCGAGTGTCCTAGTGTGGGATCAGTAATGTCCGTGGACGTGTACTCGTCCTGATGGTAGGAAGGAGGATCAGGTTGGGAAATGTGCGGTGCAGTATCACGGCTACTGACACTTGACCGTGTGGAAGACAGGGTGTTTGTGGAGGTGCCCGTCTGACTTGAAGCATTATCCGCTATCCAAGTAACAACCTGTTGACACTGGTCTTGGTTCAAGAGCGGTTGTACTGCTGCGGGCCCCAAGAATTTGGGACAGGACATGCGAGCGAGGAGATGTGCCCCTTTGTTGTTGCGAAATTAGTGCTTGCACACGACCTCGGCCTCTGCCTGCACCACCATCACGTCCACTTCCTTGTTCCTTGCCAACGCCCTTGCCAACGCCCTTGCGCATGTTGCCTGTATACAGCGACAACTGTCTGGTTACTGTTGAGGTCACAGGAGATTAGGATTTTAGTCCCTAACCTGTATTAAGGTAGTAAGTACACCAGTCTGGTGACTGTAATGGTCACAGGAGAGTAGGATTTTAGTCCCTAACCTGTATCAAGGTAGTAAGTACACCAGTCTGCTGAATGTAATGGTCACAGGAGATTAGGATTTTAGTCCCTAACCTGTATCAAGGTAGTAAGTACACCAGTTTGGTGAATGTAATGGTCACAGGAGATTAGGATTTTAGTCTCTAACCTGTATCAAGGTAGTAAGTACACCAGTCTGGTGACTGTAATGGTCACAGGAGATTAGGATTTTAGTCCCTAACCTGTATCAAGGTAGTAAGTACACCAGTCTGGTGACTGTAATGGTCACAGGAGATTAGGATTTTAGTCCCTAATCTATATCAAGGTAGTAAGTTCAACAGTCTGGTGACTGTTATGGTCACAGAAAAGCTTGGATTCCGATCTGTATCACCCTGCCTATATCCTCCTAGATTAGTCCTGAGAAGGACTGTTGTGGTCAGCAGCAGTTTGCAGCCCTGCTCCTTATCTACCTATGAGGGCCGCAAATCTGTCCCTAAGCAGCAGCAGACACTCTCCCTACACTCACTGTCTGGATGCCTGTGTGCAGAGCACAGCGCGGCCGGGTCTTATAAAGGCTCGGTCACACTGTGCAGGCCGGCCAATCACTGCAATGCCACAACTAACAGGGCTGTAGCATTGCAGTGGTCTGCCAGCCAATCCCTGCATGTGGACTGGCTCTCAAAAGAGCGCCAACATGCAGAGATGACGACCACGAGCACAGCAAGAGTATCGCGAGATTACTCGGTGCTCGCCGAGTAGCCCGAGTACAGTGATACTCGTGCGAGTACCGAGTAGTGGCGAGCATGCTCGCTCATCACTAATGCTTTCATATGTTCAAAATTGTTGATGTAATGCACTTTGTATTTTATTTGTCACATATACCTTGGTTACATTGTGCTCTAATTTTGCCAACATTTATAATGTTTTTAAAACATGTATTAACTTCTCTATTGATTTTTATAGGTAAGATTTTATTTTTTTTCCAGGAATGTCTTGGAGGCTCTTGGACTCCTTAAAGAGTCGGTTCTGACGAAACCTTCCGAATATCAGTAATTGTAAAAGCGTCTGTGAGAGACGGGGAATGAGGCATGAAGGGAAGGGGCACAAAAATATGATTGGAGAAGATGAGAATAGGTGTTGAGAAATGATGACCTCCTAAGGGGGAGGAATAGCTATAGCCCAAAAAATCCACTATATAAAACTTGTTGACTTCCAGATGCCAACGTTCAAAAGTTGGCAAGAATGGGATTTCCTATCTTCATTTCATTATGAAATATTTATACAAATACGGCCAAAACGTATGCATTTCTGTTGTGTTTTGTATTTTGTTATGTACTTATGACCTGATGCCTACAGGTTAAGGGGACTTTATTGGGCCTGATGTAAGAACAATATGCAGACAAAACTAAAAGACTTTCTTGAAGAAACCAGAATTAAGTAATACCGTATTTTAACAAAATACCTACCGTTGTCTGAACTAGTGATGCCCTTTATAAAGTTAATGAGCCCATGCAATTTAATAACACAGCACTAATAAGCAGTGGTGTAACTTGAAGCTCATCGGCTCCGATGCAAAAGCTCAAACGGGGCCCCCAATTATAGCAAATCTATAATAGCAGTAGTCTTTTTCTATAGGTCAAAGGGACTTTTGGGTCCCCTAGGCACCAGGGCCCGGGTGTGAGTGCAACACCTGCACCTGTTGTAGTTATACCTCTGCTAATAGGGAATGATGCTATGTCACCTAGTCTTTCTTTGTAAAGGTTTCAGAACTTTTAGCTTAAACCTTTTCTGATTATTTTATTGCTGTGCCTTCACCTAGAAATTCTTGATTTCTATCTAGATATTTTTCTCACGGTTATACAAGATGTTTCCATAAAGAAGTTTATTCTCTTTAAGAAGACTGTTACGACAAAGTGCCATTTTTTGTGTGCAGCCTGTTTGTTTTTCCTTCATTCATACATTTCAGATTTTCCCAGTGTTCGTAATGACGCAGTTATGTATTTGTGAAGAACACACAGGTTGACTTTTTTACCAATGCATGTCGAATTAGCTTGGAATACAAGGGAGGCACTAAGAAGGGCTGAATACCTGCTCCTTCATCTAGCAAAAAACAATACGTTTCCATGGCCACTATTGAAAAGTTACATACGGTAGGTTGAAAAAATACATAGATCCATAATGGTCAACATTGGCGTAACTTCAGGCCCAAGGGCCCCGATGCGAAAGCTCCAACGGGGCCCCCAATTATTGCAAATCTTTAATAGAATTAGTCTTTTTCTAAAAGACCAAAGGGACTTTTGGGCTGCAGGGCCCGGGCGCGATCGCAGCCCATGCACCCATTGTAGTTACGCCCCTGACGATCAACCTTTCTCCACCAGTTAAGCCCCTTTCACATCAGCGTTTTTTTTAAATCGCGGCAGATGCGGTGAAAAAAACGCATCTGCCGCGATTACCGCATAACCGCGACACTTGCTGCACAGTTGCGGCAAGCCCAATGCAATGTCTATGCGGGCTTGCGGCAGGTGTGGCAAGTGCGGTTTCGGCATTTGCGGCAGGTGCGGCCGCGAAAAAAACCGCGGTCAGCTGCGGTTTTTTTTCGGCCGCACCTGCCGCAAGTGCCGAAACCGCACTTGCCGCACCTGCCGCAAGCCCGCATAGACATGGCATTGGGCTTGCCGCAACTGTGCCGCAAGTGTCGCGGTTATGCGGTAATCGCGGCAGATGCGTTTTTTTCACCGCATCTGCCGCGATTTAAAAAAAACGCTGATGTGAAAGGGGCCTCATACATTTTGTATCACTACATTATTTGTAACACGCAATACCGTTTGTTGTACAGAAAGCATCCAACTATTTTTTAAAAGCGGTTATAGTGTCTTCCATTACTACCTCTTGTAGTACAGACTACAATTTTTTTCTTTAAAGGACTTTCAGAAAAAAAATTCCACACACCAGCTGAAAGCGCCCTTGCCTTGACTTGGCCCAGAGCGAGGGTGATTTTGGGAACACTTGACCCAGTTTTCACTCTGTACAAACTGCAACGACCCCTTGGTGCCTTTGTTGGTACTACATATCCATCTTCCTCTGTATTGCTGTCATGGATATGCATGCCAACGGTCCAGGTCAGATCAGTGGACTCATCATCGACCCCCTCGTCTTCCATCTCATCCACCTTCCCAGTTGACAATGTAACCTGACCTGATGGCCACTGTGTCTCATCATCATCAGCCTTCACCTCTGGAGACAGTAAATGATGTTCCTCCAAGTGGCTTTCTTGTGGCCGTAGGTCCTCAAACACTTGAGCATCAAAGCACGACAGCTCCTCACGTCCCTCTTTGAAGCTGCACTGTGATAGGCCAGAGACTACCAAATGTTACGCACCAAACAGATCCTCAGAATGGTCAAGCTTGGGGTTATATGTCTCTTGTGACTGATAATGGCGGAAGGAAGGAAGGAGAACCAGGTTCAGGATTGGATGGGCCAGCCATCTGTGTATCGACATTAGACTGTGTGGTCGTGGAAGATTTGTTGCTGCTTGACAAATGCGTAGAGGCCATGTCTGCTGTCCAAGACAGAATCTGCTCTTGGTCTTCTAGCTTCCAAGCATGTTTACGTTCCAGACCGGGAAATTTTTCCAGAAACATAGTGGATTTATGCTTCTTCTTCTGACCTGACACTGTCACCACCACATCCACGTACACGTCCCTGTCCCTTAACAACAGGCTTTTTTGGCATTTTGGGTTTTGTTGACAGATTTTCAGGTGTGGATGACACAAGCCAACCTAGCTGTCACAGCCAAAATAGTGGGGAAAATGGCCTGGTGGGAGGTTTGTAGCAGGTTTAGGTAATTTTTGGACTACAGCTGCTTTGAGTTGGGCAACAACTGCCTTTTTAAGTGTGGTAATGTGAACAGCAGAAGCACTAGCGGGTTAAATGGCCTGGTGCGAGGTTTGTAGCAGGCAAACAAAGTACACTGTTTAACACAAGGTCTTCTTGATATACATACAGACCTGTGCAAAGGCTGGTCTGGAAAAAATGCAGCAAAGCAAGAATGCTTTAGAGAATGGAAACGTTAATAGCTTGTTGTTAATAAGAAACAAAATGCAAAGTAAGTGAGCACAAGAGAAATGAAAATCATATAAATATTTGGTATGACCAAACTTTGCCTTTAAAACAGCATCAAAACTTCAATTCTCGGTACACTTGCACACAGTGGTACAACATGAAGCTCATGGGTCCTGATGTGAAAGTTCCATCAGGGCCCCCAATTATTGCAAATCTTTAACAGCAGTTGTCTTTTTTTTATAGGCTAAAGTGACTTTTGGACCCCCTAGGCTCCAGGGCCTGGGTGTAATTTCAACCTCTGCACCTACTGTAATGGCAGGCACGGTACTGATTAAGGAACGTGCCTCTGACTGTTGGGCCCATCTGGAGGAAGCTAGAGGAATGTAATGGTCAGTGCCCTATTCCCCCCTTCCACCACTCCTCAGGTAGAGCACTAATTGGGGATGCCCAACTGACCAACGGGATAATAGGGAAAGGGGCATCCAGCCACACCTACAGGGGTTATATTCAGGTACCCAGGACATTAACTTTCTCTTTTCACCTGGTGACCCTTGGAAGCTTTTGTTCACCCGAGGTCCTTGGAGCCCCCTGCAGCGATGTCTGATCCCCTGATGGAGGCCCTGCACCAGAGAGCGGCACAGGAAGGTGAGCACTGGCTTCAAGCCTCAGCGCTCGCCTCCCTGTGCCCTCTCCTGACCCCGTGCATGCTCTGCCCTCTCCTGACCCTCCGGCCCCAGTTGAGCCTCAGGCTCAGCTGTCCATCCCGGGGACCTCATCCACTCCTGCCCCTCCTGATCTCTCCCTTCACCAGGCAGCCCAGTCTCCTCTAGCCTCGGGCTCCAGCATCACCTCCCCCAGGATCCCTTTATCCATCCCCCTCCAGGGCACAGATCCCCTGTCCACAGTCTGCAATCCTACTAATGCCCTGCAGACTGAAGGAGGCAGAAGATCCAAACGGTCCACTCGACCTCCAGAGAGGCTCCGAGTGACCGGTGAGGCGCTCCATCGGCGCCGGGCAAGGGCTCATAGCTCGGTCCCCCACGTGGGGCTGCCCCCACACGGCTCCCAGAGGCAGGGAAAAAGAGGCAGGGCCCTGGATAGAGGTTCCGCCCCTCACTCTCGGCCTCCCGTCCTGGCTCCGCCCCCATCTCCGCATCACATCCTGGGCCCTCCCATTCCTCAGCATCACTTCCGTGATGTCACAGGCACAGCCTGCTCCGCCCCTCCTGCAGGCTCCAAGGTGATGCTGGCTCAGGAGCAGAGGGAGACAGTGCTGATGTCTCTTATACCAGCTGCGGAGCACACTGATCGGTACAACCCGACCGATGAGCGTGCTCCACAGCCAGGTGCACAATGTGAAGCACCACTACACACAGGGCCCCCAATAATAAACACCTACAATTTACTCCCACTACAGCCAGCACATACTGGGAGCTACACAGCACATAACCCGAGCAGCGACCACCTCCAGATGGGAATACAAGCTGCAGAAACCGATCTCGACCCACTCCAGTGCCACCGAGGACGCAGGCATAGGCGCCGCAGCTCCTCCCAATCCTCCAACAATTCATGCCACCATTCCCAATGTCCCTCAAACAGGAGAGCCTCTCGTCACCATAGCAGACGCAGATCCCATAAAAGCTGCCATAGATCGCGGTCAGCTAGATGGCGGTCCCCGACCTCATCTGACTGCTCCGGCGATTCAGATAGCCCCGATAGACACAGATGTCATCAGGCAGGCGCTCCATCAGGTGCTGTCAGCCAGGGAGTTCTGCCTCCGACTCCCAGAGCTTGCAGCCAGGTGGACCGGTCTATACCCCATGCAGGAGCGGGAGTTCCTCCATCAATGGGAGTCACTCCTCCTGCCATCACCCACGCTGGAGCGGGAGTCCCTCCATTATTTGGTGTCACTCCTCCAGCCATCACCCAAGCGGGAGCCGGGGTTCCCCCATCAGCGGGGGTCGCCCCTCCTGCCATCACCCACGCAGAAGCTGGAGTTCTTCTGCTTTCCGGTGTCACTCCTTCTGCATCAGATAGCGGTGAGTATGTTGAAACCAATGAAGATGATAACACAGCCACAAATGACCTAGCCTCAGTGATCAAGACGCTAGTGCGACAGCTAACTCAATCATCCAGCTCTAATGACAGTAAGATGACAGTTCAGCTAGCTAGCGTTCACAAAGATGCGTTTTTCTGTGGGATTAGCCCTCTAGGTGCACACATAGATCAGGAGACAAGACATAAAATATGGAACAATGACTACATTGACATATGGTCATTATTATCACCTGACCAGCTAACAGTAGATAAAGATAGGAGGACAAGTGAACTGCCATACGATAGAAACAGACCAAGAATAGCACCAACTACCGTGTTTCCCCGAAAGTAAGACCCTGTCTTACATTTTTTTGGGGGCCAAAAGTGGCCCCCGGTCTTACTTTCGGGGGGGGTCTTACATTGGGTGGCCTCCAGGCTGATTGGCCCACACTATGACCTGGGCGGAGCTAGGCCTGAACTCCGGAAGAGCAGGGACCATGGAGCCTAGGACCGGCAATACCGGTGCAAAACAGCACCGGAACACGGCGGACGGCAGCGGGTCACCACGGGGACCGGACCGGAGCACAGAAGATGGCACAGGACCATCGGGGACCCCACACCGGACCCGGTAAGAAGCGGTGCTATGTGTGTGTGTGACTGTGTGTGTGGTGTGTATGGTGTGTATATATGTGTATGCTTGTGTCTGTATGTGTGTATGTATGTACACCCCCCCGTGTTTCCCCGATAGTAAGACCCCCCCTCCCCCCTACCCTGCCTTACATTCGGGGGGGTCTTACATTAGCTGACCCCCCGTCCCCCCCCACCCTGTCTTACTTTCAGGGGGGGTCTTACTATCGGGAAACACGGTATCTCGACGATTTTTTATTCGTCGGCCCCAAAGGCTCCAAACTCTGCTCTCTCCTTCTCACTAAATTTAAGCTCATAGCGCGACTTTTCGGCGTACCCCTATCACCTGAAAAAACAGTCGGACCATGTAAGGTACTACCTTTCCTCGGAATTGAAATAGACACCAAAGCAATGGTTTTTCGTTTACCAGCAGAAAAAATTCAGAAGACACTGGAAATGCTGGAGGGTTTCTGCGAGGTAAGAAAGGTCACCCTCCAGCAGATGCAGTCACTTCTGGGTCTGCTGACGTTCGCCAGCAGTGTAATGCCGGTAGGCAGAGCATTCTGTCGCCGATTATCGTTAGCAATAAAAGGCATTTCCCGGCCGGGCCATAGAATCAGGATCACTCGCTCATTGAAGGCAGACTTACTAGTCTGTAAAACATTCCTGCAATCCTTCAATGGTCATACCTGCGTTATGGCAAAGGAAATGCCAAGCAAGGACTTAGGGCTCGCTGTGGGACAGCATAACAAAAAAGGATTTGCAGCAATTTACAAAAACCAATGGTGCAAAGGCAGCTGGCCAGAGCTATGGATCACCGCAACCTGGGGGCGCGATCCAGCCCTGTTAGAAGTGTTCACAATAGTGTTGTCTGTGGAGTTATGGGGACATCAGCTAGAAAACTCAAACATACGACTCCACACAAAAAACCCAAGAACTGCAAAGAGCCTAAACCACATGTCTTCCACATCCCTACCCTTACTTGCGCTGCTGCGTAGGCTAGCACTATTATGCCTAAGACACAACATCTGGTGCCGCGCCACAGTAACGGCGGAGGTAGATGATCACCTTATTAACTCACTGTTATGTTCCGATTGGCAGGCTTTCACAGACCTTCTCCCCACAGCGCAACCAGCTGGTCACCAGTGTCCTCCATCACTATGGGACACAGTGGCCAATCATTGATGCCTTTAATTCGTGCTTCCGTTACATCGGCTACCTGGCAGGTCTATGGTAAGGCTTGGGAAGAGTGGTGTTCGCTAATCCAGGGTAGGCCTGTTCATAAGTGCGATCAAGCGAGAAGTGAAGTGACAACTGAATTTTTAATTCTGCTCAAAGAAAGAGGGGCGTCGGGCACATCGGCACAATGGCATCTCTCAGGAATAGCCTTTTACTTCCAACTAATGGGGTGGGTGGACGTAACTAAGTTATTTTTCATCAAGCAAGCCATGAAGGGCTGGAAAAGGCTTCAACCTAGTCAGGAATGCCGTCGTCCCATTTCATTGAGTTTACTAAACGACATTATTACATTATCCCCGGTAATTTGCAAGTCACAATACGAGGCGATCCTCTTATCAGCAGCCTTTGCTATCACTTTTTTCGGTGTGCTGCGCATTAGTGAATTATTGCCGCGTTCAAAAACAGCGGCGGAGGGCGGGTTAGCTAACGAAGACTTAGTCATATGCAGCGACGCTATGAGCATCCGCGTGCGTAAATCTAAATGCGACCCCACCGGTAGGGGCACATGGGTCCTGGTTAACTCCTCAGACGGCCCAGTATGCCCGCTAAAAATAGTCAAACGTTACATGTCAATAAGACACACCAGCAGATTTCTTCTCTCACATACAGACGGGTCCCCTCTCACCAAGTATCAATTTCAGGCATTGTTCAAACAATGCTTAGCTAAAACTGGGGCAAATCCAAAGGAGTACGGGACGCATTCTTTCCGAATTGGCGCAGCCACAGAGGCAGCTAGGGCAGGAGTAACGGAGGCCGAAGTACAGAGAATGGGGCGTTGGAAATCCGCATTCTTCGCAAGATATATAAGACCTGATTTGCTGAAATAACATGCTTTTATCTTACAGGAAGCAGTAGGCCTGAAGTTTGGGTTGTAGGACATTCATACATTTACTGGGCGGCAAAAAGGGCAGAGGTTCGCCCTGGAGGAAAAAACCTAGGCTTCCCGAATCTTGAGGTGAACTGGACAGGCATCAGAGGGCTCCGCTGGAAGCAGGTGTTCCCGGAGTTAGTTGACATCCACACGAAGGCCAAGGGGTCGATAATATTGGTGTTGCATGCGGGTGGAAACGATTTGGGCAAAGCCAAAATGAGTGAACTATACACGCTAATGACAACGGACATTGAGCATGCTATCTATCTATGCCCGGACTTAACACTGGTGTGGTCTGAAATGGTACCACGCGCCGACTGGCATGGAGCGAGGGATGCCAAAGCCATAGAGCGAGCAAGAAGAAAGGTCAATGCATGAATGGCAAAATTTGTGAGGGGAAAATGTGGGATCGTGGTTCGCCATCACCAGTTGGAAGGCGATAACGCTGCACTTCTAAGACCAGATAAAGTGCACCTCACAGACATTGGTCTGGACATTTTTTTGTCTGGCTTGCAGGACGGTGTTGAACAAGCCCTGATGATGATGGGTGGGGGTACACATGATCCTCCGTGGCGGAAAAGGTGGAGAAGGGCTAAGGTTCATAACCGCTCATTGGCCACATCGCCGGTCTGTCACGGACAAGGCATTTGTCCATGAGCCCGTTATGATATGTAAGTGCCTTTCTCTGCTAGAGAAATTAATAAACTGTGACCGAACTTTTTAACCCACCCAGGCCTGGCCGTGTTTGTCATTGCGGGACTGGTGGGAGGGGGGAAGGCACTGTTTAAAGCAAGCAGGTCCCCACAGTCTTAAACCCCTGATTGCGCACAGTTTTTGAAAGAACCAGGCAGGGAGGTTGTCTTAAACATCTTGGAAAATTAACTACAGATCTTCTGTGTATGTAAACTTATGCATATCCTTCTGTGGCTTCAGAAATACAAGCAGTAACATTTCTTTTATGTAATACTATAAAGGAGGTATTTGGCTCCAAATTTACTCAGGTCAATGACCCCAAACATTGTCAATTTGTCAATATCATTAAGAATTATTTTCAGCATAGTTGGACTCCTATAATTGATGATAGGCCCTACAGAGCCCTCATCTTAACATTATTGAGTCTTCCTTGGATTACATGAAGAAACAGAAATATTTGCTCAAGCCTACATTCACAGAAGATCTGTGGCTGGTTTTCCAAGATGTTTGTAACAACCTTGATTGAGTTCCTTCAAAAACTGTATGCAAATTCTTCTATATTGTACCTATTGAGTTTCTAATTATTTATTTACTAAGCATTGGTTATACAGTGGTATCATATTTGGTAGCACTTCATATACATTATCATTGCTGTCCCCAATGGGGCTCACTATCTAAATTCCCTATTATTATGTCTTTGGAGTGTGGGAGGAAACTGGTGTACCCAGAATAAACCTACGCAAACACAGGAAGAACATACAAACTCATTGCAGATGTTGTCTTGAACCCCAGCGCTGCAAGGGTGCAGTTCTAACTATTGAGCCACCATGCTACACAAGAACTGATACTTTGATGCTGTTTTGAAGGCAAAGGAGGAGGATCAAACAAAATATTGATTTGATTTAGATTTGTGTTTTAGTTATTCACTTTGGAATTTGTTGCTTGATAAAAGTAGGCAATCAATACTTCTGTCTTTGAAAACACCCTGACTTTGCAGCATATTTTACATACCCAAATTGTTTGCACAGTACTATATATGATTTCTTGCAAACCCATGTTGTGCTCAAATATTTCTCATATGTATATATATTCCAGTGCATCTCAATAAATTAGAAAATCATCAAAAGTTAATTTATTTCAGTAATTCAATACATAAAGTGAAACACATATATTATATAGAGTCATTACAGATTGAGTGTTTATTTCTGTTAATGTTCATGATTATGGCTTACAGCCAATATAAACCCAAAGGTCATAGAGGTCATTATCTCAGGAAATTAATGTAGGGAGAATGAAGGGTCTGAGAGATGATATATACCTAAATAGATATCAGAGGCTTCACCCTGTGTGGTTGTGAGAGTCACAACTACTATTAAATGAGAAAGCTGTGGATAAAAAAGTGCAATAGGGTCTTACCCCACCAAACAGAAATGTGTGCTCAGAGCTGTGAGGTTGTGGACCCACAACCAGTTACAAAAACCCAGACAGCTGCTGCAGAATCCACGTGCACTAAGTCAGACAAGTTAGCAGTAACCAGATCAAGTTAGTGGAAATCACCTGAGCTGCAGTGCAAAGACGAAAGTCCATACTGATGTCTGATAAAGTAAAAGGAGGTTTATTCAATGCATTTCAAAGTGTTTCTCCACTTCTTCCTCAGGAAATGCACTGAATCAGTGAACACCGGCCCCTTCCTCAGGACAAATCAATATCATATTGCCATGTTTCAGGGCATTTTTGGGAGCTCTGAAAGACGTTGACTAATAGAACAATATTATAATTCACCCTTAGATGTCTCGTTGAATACGGCAGTGCAGTTTTTAACCCTTCATTCTCCCTACTTTAATTTTCTGAGATAATGACCTTAAAGGTCAAAACATTGTTACCCTTTTGCTTTTTACCGTACATTCAACATGGCAAGACATTCCTCATACAAGTATTATTAACCTAATTGATAGCATGACAATGGGGGTCAGTGTATGTACTTCTGTGCGTGGTTCTCATAATAGCAAATCGAGATGTTTTCAATTCTTTTCTATCATTTTCATATCTCTAGCATCTATAATTTCCATAACTCCATTATTTTTCCTTCTTGGTTTTGCAATGTCATTGCTTGGGAGTGTATGTTCTGCTGGTCACTACACATGCAAACAAGGTGAAGTAAATGTAGACACATGAGCAAGCAGTTCTCCCTATCCTGTCAGGTGTATAGCTGCAGGCCTGCATGCCAAGGGAAAACAGATATGGAGGAGTGTTGAACTCATTCTGAAATCGACACCGGGAGCGCTATTTTCAGTTGATTACATCCAGTGTCTCAGATTTTCCTCTTGATTGCACACCCAGAAAGTTACAATTGGCTGATCATTATGTTCACCAGTTAAAGCTGACCTAATATGTTCTATTAATGTTAAATAGTCAGCTGCCTGAATAGCCATTTCACTAATATTCCATATTTCTTCATCTGTATAGGAAAAGAGGACCTACAAGAAGTTTGTATGGCCCCTGTCTGCACAGCCAGAAGGGTGTGCCCCTTATGTGTGCAGTAATGACTTTTTACATCAACTTGCATTGCATTGACTAAAAAATTCTACCTAGAAAACCATGTGTTTCTGTCAATGCTGTGCTCAAGGCATCTGGAAATGTAATACGGTATCCAGCCAGCAATGCAGAGTACAATTATTAACTGTCAAAACAATTCATAATGTACGGCTGCTACTCCTGTTGTAATAGAGAACAGACTTGTCAGTTCTTCTATGATGACTTTGCAGGATACAGAAAGACTGGTGTAAATATGATACGTGAATTATAAGGGATTCTGAATTTCTGGAATTCCTGAGGTATCTAATGCTCTGACGTTTTTAACCATTTAGAAACTCTTCTGTGTATTGTCTGTGAGTAATGGAAAATTTACAGGGTGCATTGAGTCTATAATTTTTTGCTCTGACTCTGGGGCGGACATGGACAGAAAAGGGCCCCTGCGTAGGAACAGCATATGGGACCTATGCAGTCCAAGAAACTCATCATTATTGTTCTAGGACAGAAGCTTTTGCTGCTTTCGAGGTTGAAGTGGGGCCCCTTACTTCTTGGGCTCCTGTGCGGCTGTACAGGTTGCAACACCGGTTTGTTCATCCCTGCTCCAACTGTATATATAGTTTTTTTTCTGAAGAGTAAGGGTAAGTTCACACAGGAAGGTTTAGTGGCGTTCAAACCGTCAGAAAACCGCTGGAAATTATCAGTTCTGAGCTCTGACGTCTCCAGCTGTGTTCCGGCGGTTTTCCGGCGGTTTTCCAGGCGTTTTTTTACAGCGTGTGCACAGCGGTTTATAGTCGTTTTTCCCAGCGGTTTTCTATGAAGGATTTTGTTCATGGAACCGATTCAAAACCGCTGGGAAGAATTGACATGTTGTATGCTGCTAAACCGCTCGGAAACCGCTCAACCGCTGGCGGATCCGCTCACATAAACCGACTATGTGTGCACAGCGGTTTCTAAATTGCATAGGGTTACTTGTAAGTCCTAAAGCTGCTAAGGATTTACATAAATTTGAAATAAAACCTATGCTAAACCGCCGGCGGTTTTCGCTGCTAAACCGAGGTTAAAACTGTATGTGTGAACTTACCCTAAAGCGGCATTTACACTCAAACCTTTTAGTGTAAACAGACTGCTGGTCACATGATGAGCAAAATGCTCATATATCGGGTATAATGGTCATCGTTCTTGGCAACGCATTGTCCTGTGTGAGCCAGGTTCTCAATACCAAGGGCATGACTACTACAGGTGCACTGGTTGCAATCGCATCTAGACCCTGGAGCGTAGGGGCCCCAAAAGTTCATTTGGCCCATATAAAAAGACTATTGCTATTAAAGATTTTCAATAATTGGGGATTCCATTGGCACTTTCGCATCGGGGCCCATGAGCTTCAGGTTACGCCACTGCTCAATACCGTTAACCATGTCAGCCTTTATGCATTGCGTTATCTATTACGGATCGCTCAGTGTGCATCAGTGGTCTGTCTAAGTACTCAAGCAATTAACGACCCCCAATGATTACATTTTTTGATCAGTGCTCATTTATTGCCATTGGTTCGCATACGAAACTCCGTGATTGATATTTTCACCTTTTTAAATCAAAATAATATGTCCTACTGCATGTTGTTGTTTTATTTTTGTAATTGCATTTTAGATATGTGTATTAACAAACATACCAGTAGGTCAAATCTACAATTATCACATTGGTTCAAGTTATATTTATACAGACTGTGTGTGAGAGAGTGCAACTTAACTGCATATGACATTCTTTAGGTTATCAGTAAGATGCATATCATAAGCTATGTTACTATAGTGAGCTAACAACAAACTAGAAAGCCAATATGGTATGGTTAGCGTTTAACAACTGAGACGGCAGTGAGTGAATGGAAGGTCATTTGTAGGGGAGAATCAAGACTATTGACTCAAACATAATGAAGCAAATCATCTACAATATCCAATTATCCATATATAACTGCTTTTTTCTGGCATTTAATCTATATGGTTTGGAAAAATGACCTTTTCACGAGTCATACTGTATAGTAAAGAGATTTTTCTCACACTTTGCTACCTAATGATACTGGTTTAGGCCTGATTTGGACGGCAGTGATTTTTCACTTTTCACGTACGCAAAAAAGTGGTTCAAGCGTCATCAGTGATTTTTATTTGAATGTTATCAGTGATTGATCAGTCTTTTGCAGATGCATTGCATACCACAAATGGAAGACATACGTGAAAAACAGACATTTGTACAAGTTCTGACAGCGCCCATTTAGAACAATTTTGCAAACGATTCTATAAAACTCAAAACTATAAATGAGCTTATTGAGAATCAAGTTTGTGATGGATCTCCTGAAATTTGTGAATTCTAACATTAAAAAAAAACAAAAAACGTTACATTCGCCATTTCCCACACTGCTGAAGCATCAGAAAGTGGGCTTATGTAATATTCTGTTGCTGCGCTGGTTTCCCATAATGCCCTGCAGCTGTGACATTTTACGGATTATCATAAATTGTACAGTGTTGATCAGTACCTGAAGCATTACAGATCCTAGTTCACAGAGTCATTTTCCATCTCATTGGGAAAATCTTTCTTTTCTGAGAGTCTAAGTCCTTATGGTCAGCAGAGTCCTCTCTCTCATCTGTAGAGTGTAAGCTCTTATGGTAAGCAGAGTCCTCTGTCTATCTCCATTAAAGTTTAAGCTCTTATGGCCAGCAGCGTCCACTCTCTCTTTCTCCTTTAGAGCGTAAGCTTTTATGGTAAGCAGTGTCCTCTATCTCTGTCTATCATCTTTCGAGTGTAAGGCTACATTCACATGGGACTCTAGTGTTCCGCTAGTGTCCCGTTTTGTACGGTTCCGCTATTGCAGTGAAAATGCAGTCACATTGTCTGTCCCAGGCAAGTCAATGCATTTCACAATTTTGCATTTAGACACTGCATTTTTTACAGATCCGTTCTTGGGCTCAAGAACGGATCCATAAAAGAATGAGCATGTCCATTCTTTTTGCTTATCTGCAGCGCTTTTACTCACCTTCCCGCGCACCCACGTGATCTCTAGTGATGTCCTCTCATCCCTGAGGCTACAGGACCTTCGAGAGTTCTCTGTTTGGGGCTTGAGGACCTGGCACTGCAACATGTGACTGAGTGACATCACTCAGTCACATGCGCCAGGTCTTAGAGGCACTGAACACTGCAGCCTCCGGGAATGAGAGGACATCGCTGGAGATCACCATGGGAGCACAGGGATGTGAATAAATGGTGCAGCAGCATTCACACAAACGGTTTATGCCCCAAAACGGATCCTCCCCAAACGTATCCAAAACCTGTATGCAAATGTAGCCTAAGGTCTTATGTAATTAGCATCAACTTTCTCTCATCTGGTCATCAGGGTATTCTCTCTCTCCTGTAGAGTGAAGGCTCTTATGGACTGCTGGGTTCACTCTCTTGTCTCCCCATACTATCTGTGCAATTACAAGCATTTCCATATTGAAATTTGCTCAAATTTATTCAGCAAAAAACACGTTTTTTGTGAAATGTCAGCTACCGGTAATTTACATTTCAAAAGCTATGCATATCTCTACTCAAAGCTATTAATATAGTTAAATGTATCCTTATTAAGTTATGTCCTATTGTTAAAGCATGTCAAACACTCAACAGATCAATTTAAGAATGAACATCTGTCAGATTCTTTTTTCACTCTCATTAGCTGCTGTTATTGCAAACCCCGAGCAGCACATTCATCCTCCTTCAACATATTTCAAAGTCAAGGGTCATGTGTGGTCATAATTGGGACTCCTTAGTGCACCAAAATTGCATAGCCTCATACAGTCTTTTATCTTATTAAACCTTGATTTCAAAGGCATCTGGGGGAGTTTGGGGGTGGTAATATTACCTATCAAAATGTCTATAGGACTTTTTAAGATTGGATATCTTTTGGAGTTCTAGTGACAATAAATTTGGCAGTAGAGCTAATGTGTAGGCACAATTGCATGTTAAAAAGGCATTTCAGAACCTGTTCTTGGAACTGGTTGGGGACTCAGCCTTCAGACCTCAATGAACAGACAATTGCCACCTAATATGTAGGTAGATGATTACTCGCCCAGTTGTTTTTGCAGAGATCGCAACCATGACATTAAATTTGACATATACAGTGCTTGACAGAAATATTCAACCCCCCCTTGGCTTTTTACCTACTTTGTTACGCTAAAATAGTCTAAGGCTACTTTCACATAACGATTTTGTAAAATCCGATGCTGTCCGATATAAATCGGACAGCATCGGATTCCTCTGATGCCTGGAATCGGGTGCCAAATAGGCACCCGATTCCGACAGAAAATAGAATGCCCGCCCTCCTGTCAGATCGCTCCCTGAGAGCTGTCATGTCTCTCCCCCGGTCCTCTCCTTTATCCCCTGTGTCTCCCCTCTTGGCCCCCGGTCCTCCCCTCTTGGCCCCCGGTCCTCCCCTCTTATCCCCTGTGTCTACTCTCTGCACCCCCGGTCCTCCCCTCTTGGCCCCCGGTCCTCCCCTCTTATCCCCTGTGTCTCCTCTCTGCACCCCCGGTCCTCCCCTCTTGGCCCCGGTCCTCCCCTCTTATCCCCTGTGTCTCCTCTCTGCACCCCCGGTCCTCCCCTCTTGGCCCCCGGTCCTCCTATGAGTCCATCCCCAGTCCTTCAATGTGCTGCCCCCATGTGTCCTCCGGCCCCCCCATGTGTCCCCCTCCTCTCCTCCTCTCCTCTTGTCCTCCCCCTCTCCTTTTGTCCTCCCCTCTCCTCCTCTCCTTTCTCACCTGTCCACGACTCCTGCACGGTCCCGCGCGTCTCCGGTGTCTTGCTGTTCTGTCTTCAGTGCTGCCAGGACCTCTCGTGATGTCACAATCACATGACTGCCGGCTATTGGTTCCTGGCAGTCATGTGATTGTGACATCACGGCAGGTCTTATCAGCACAGACGGCAAGATACCTGGAGATACCGGAGACGCCGGGAGACGACGTGGGCCTCGTGGACAGGTGAGCATAGTTTTTTATTTTTTTAATTAACCCATTCATTCACTTTTGGAGCGATTTTAGTGTACTGAGCATGCTCAGAACACTAAAATCGGTCCGAGGAGACATAAGATGTTTCCTCGGACCCTGCTCCATAGGGCCCCATGTCAAATTGATCGGGTCGGATCGGATGTGCACTAAATGCCATCCGATCTGGTCCGATCCGAATCTGTCAGATTTTATTTTCGGTGCAAAAATCGGAGCAAGCTCCGATTTTTGCACCGAAAAAAAAATCGGACAGATTCGGATCGGACCAAATCGGATGGCATCTAGTGCACATCCGATTCGGTCCGATGCCCATAGGGTTGCATGGGGTCCGAAAATCGGTCCGATGCTGTCCGATTTTTATCGGACAGCATCGGAACTGATAAAATCGTTATGTGAAAGCAGCCTAACTTGGGGAAATGAAGTGAGAAAAATATAGGCAAGAATTAAATTTATGGGATAAAATAAATAAAAACTGCCATGTACATATGTATTCCCCTCTTTTGCACTGCTCTTGCGGCTCACATCCCCACTTGTTGAATAATTTATTGATGCAAAGATGGGAGAAAGAAGCAATCAGTGATTGGACATGGAGCTCATGTGACATCATAATGTCATGTGAGCCCTGGGATTACAATTACTAACACTGCTGGAAAGTTGCCTGCAAGGGAGGTGAATGCAGGCTTCTTTACTTTCCCTGGGTGGAGACATGTGGAATCAGAAGGGGCTGTCCTAGTAGAGGACAACCCATTTAAGGGGAAACATGTACATGTATTGGAGTGAGTTAGTCAAAGTCCAAATCCTAATCCAAATGAGAATCTGTTTTCAGATTTGAAGATTGCTGTTCACCAGATGAAACCTTGAGTAAAGGTGCCAGTGGCAAGATGAAGAAAGCTCATAGGGATTTACCAGAAGCAGCTGAAATTGCTGCAAAAAGAGGCTCTACAAAGTACTGACTTTTGGGGTGGTGAATAGTTATGCACACTGAGGTTTTCAGTTATTTTGTTCTATTTGTTGCTTCACAATGGAAAGAAAACCAAATGTTCACAGTAATAGACATGTTCTTTACATGACCTGATGTAAAAAAAAATAAAAAATTGTGAAATTTCAGATCGTGAGGCAGCAAAGAACCAAACATTTCTACAGATGGATACTTTTACAAGGTTCTGTAGTTAATATTTTTTCTTACATTTTTTCCCAAAATAAGCAAACAAATTTACATACAAATTAGGCTTTTTTTCACACTGGCACACTTGCAAATCTGTGTCCATCAATTTTGAAACTGATGACCACTGATTTGTTATGGCCTACCATGTTAGGATGCCAACAGATGTCCATGGACCGTTTTTTTTAACGGAACCGTCATCAGTCACCAGAGATGGATGTGAGGAGCTGTAGCATGCTCAGTGCAGTAAAACGGATCTGTTTCACAGATCCAACACGGATCCATCCTCCATAGAGCTCCATTATAATTTCACATGAACGGATACGGATCTGTGTCTGTCTGTTTATGTCCACGATTTTCAAGGAAGTCCAGAAACAGAGCAGTGTCCATTTCTGGGTATATGAAAAAAAAACTGACACAAACAAATCCGTGACAAAACTGACACACACCGATGGCCTCTTAGGACCAATCCATGCCCATAGGGTAACGTGGAAGGCCATATCGGATCTGTGGCCATCAGTTTCAAAATGGATGGACACGGATTTGCAAATTTGCCAGTGTGAAACCAGCCTAATCCTCATGTATTGCAAAAAAGGATTTGAAAATTTAACCAAGAATTCCTTTTAGGTCAGATCCTGATTTACACTTGAAACTATCCCAGAAAAAAAAAAGAAAAACAAATCTAATATTTTTCCTTCCTTGATTGATGTGGCGTAATCCTTTTTTGCCAGCATAATAGCAATGAATGAAATCCATCCTGGTATTTAGATGTTGACCCACCAATTAGCGGTCATGAAGATAATAGCCATATTTATCTACGGCTCTTATCAATGCTATGCTTCTTCCATTCATATTTATATACAGTGCGGAGTAATTATAACTAATTCCCCGGGTTACACATCTGTTACTTATTATTCATATTGAACAATAATAGAAAGGAAAAACATCATTTTTTTCTTTATTGGTACAGATGTTTGCATGGAATAGGTTCTTAATGCATTGTCTTGTAGCCATTAGTTCTCATTGAGTTTCCATTTAAAGCCTCATCCCGCCGTGCCAGGGCGCTGTAAACAAAGCTTTATTGATACATATTCATAGGAACAGCTTTTCACTACACTAATTTCAGACACCAATGAATGCCATATAGATGCCACTTGCAATGGCCTCATTCATATTGAGCTCTCATTTCTGATTTCTTTTTGTGGAAAGGTCTTATAGAGCTGAATCAAAACTGGCAGAACAGACCATTCATTTACAGCTGGCCTTGTATTCTGCCACTCTTTACAAGTGAGAGCATTGTATATGTGATTTAGCTGCTGGGATTTCTAACTGATATACTTTTCCTTCTAAACTACAGTTTTATTGCCATTCATCCATTATAGGAAGCACAGGTCCATGGCGCTGGCACAAGGGATAAACCATAGACACACTCTACAGTCGTAAGTTGCTTGATAGATAAATCTCTTACATTGCTCATATGAAGATTCATTTTATCAATAAAGCAACACCTAATTCCAGTCTATTGCAAATCAGGATCATTCTTCATAAATCTTATATCAGTTTCTCACTAAAATGGTAAACTGTTACATGTATGTATCACAATGTAAAAACAGTATTTCTGCTGTGCTCATTTTTTTTTTACATATTTATGCCAAATAAAATTAATTTTGGAAATCTTAAAATCCATTGAAACTGGTAGTGAAGGCCAAACAAAAGGTTTTTGATAACAAGGTTCAACCCAAAAAGTGCCAATAACATATGTTAGGGTGGAAATACACTATCCTACTTACATGCGAGTCTCTCGGACGAGACTTGGATTAGTGACCCTGAATGGCCTCTCCCGCTCTGGACGGGAGTGTCAGCTGCTTGTGTTTTTGTGCAGCATCACACGTGGGATACATAAAGGGAATTTGTCAGCAGATTTTTGCTATGTAAGCTGAGGACGGAATGATGTAAGACTTAAAGTGATCCTAAACCAGAAGACAACCCCACATCCCTTCATACCTATCCATGCAGCTTGTGAACCTGCTGCCATCCATCCCTGTATCTTCCAAAACCGCTGTGGCAATCTTCATAAATCATACTTTTATTATCTCATTTCTGGGCGTTTCACTGCAATTTTAAAGCCGCAGCAGGCGGGCCTGTGTGCCGCTCTCCCCCTCCTTGTTCCTTATTATACACGCCGCCATGGGCGTGCTAAACAACAGAGAGGCGGCTCGCCTCATAGTATGGGCGTTGAAACCCGTATGACGTAATACGCGTCATACCGGTTTCAACGCCCATACTATGAGGCGAGCCGCCTCTCTGTTGTTTAGCAGGCCCATGGCGGCGTGTATAATAAGGAACAAGGAGGGGGAGAGCGGCACACAGGCCCGCCTGCTGCGGCATTAAAATTGCAGTGAAACGCCCAGAAATGAGATTATAAAAGTATGATTTATGAAGAATGCCACAGCGTTTTGGAAGATACAGGAATGGATGGCAGCAGGTTCACAAGCTGCATGGATAGGTATGAAGGGATGTGGGGTTGTCTTCTGGTTTAGGATCACTTTAAAAAACAAAAAGTGACTGAGCTTATCTTATTATGGTGTGTGCAAGTGCTTACTGAAACTAATGGCTTTATTACCCTGGGATTAACATTGCAGGACTAAAAAGTAAGTCTGACACTCCCGCTGCTGTAACTGACACCTCACAGCCAATGCACAATCTGTATTAAGAGCCTGGTAAGGGTGGGTGCAGCTCCCCCAGTTCTGCTGTGTTCCTAAAACTAAATTCTTTCATTGTGTCTTGAAAATGAAAATTCTTTCATCCTTTACCTATATTATGTAACTGTGAGATGACGTTACAAAAACCTGCTGACAGATTCAATTTAAAGAATAATGTAAAATCCTTTAAAAGTTAAAGACCAGTGAGTCACTGATGTGCTCTAGCATCAGCCTCATCCGGTCTTTAAGATTGATTTTAATGTATGTAATCCGTTTCTGTGGTTGAATTGGCTTGGGTGACATATCTGCAGTAACCACATAGCTGCTTTAAAAAGCTGTCATGTTTCCATATTCAGTACATATTACAATGAATAAGTACATAGGAGAATATACACTTTTTTAGCATAAAGCTTTTACATGCCCAATCTAGTAGATTTATAGAGATATTCCAGTTAGAATAAATTAACATTGATGAATTATGATGATGATTATGATAATGATTATCATCATCATCATCTTCATCTTCATCATCTATTTACAGGATAGTGAAAACTCACCCGTATGAAGGAAGTGACAGTATGCATGGCATTTTCTGTGGCGTTTCAGCGGTAAGGCCACCATTGATCTAGATGGTATTGCCCATCTTATGCACAGGCGATAATTTCTAACAACTAGAATTCCTCTTCACTCATCCATTTACTTTGTTAATCCCTAAATAAAATTTACAATGTCTTCTCTTTTTGAGCCAGTAAAGTTGTGTTTCATGTCGCATAATCACAACATTAAAATTCAGCTGTACATATTCAGTCTTTTCAAGATGTCCTACTTCTCATCAGTGATGGAGTCAATTTCAGTCACCTTAAGCTGTTATGCGGTAAGAAACATTCACAGCACTCGTTCCTCTTTTTAATCTGATGTCTTTAAACTTAGTTTAAAGCAGAAGAAAAGGCTTTCAAAGATGACTGTTTTCTGGAAAGACATTTGATTTTGTAAGCATGAGATCAATATTGGCTCCGACCTTCAAATCATTAGCGGTGCCAACCTTCAAGTAAGTCATTGGCCTTGTCCACACACCTGCGCTCTCAGTATTTAGCTCTTCTGCGCTAAATACTTAGGTTCTGACAGAGAAGCGCAGGTGCGTGTGTGCGGGTGCTTTCGGCAGACGCTGTCCTTGGTTACCCGATGTGTATCGTGGTAACCAGTTCATACAGCAGGCTGCCTAGTGTGCGCTTATCCCGAGCGCACAGGGAAACACTGCTTGCAGCGTTTCCCTGTGTGCTCGGGATAAGCGCACACTAGGCAGCCTGCTATATGAACTGGTTACCACGATACACATCGGGTAACCAGGGACAGCGTCTGATGAAAGCGGCTGCAAACACGCACCTGCGCTTCTTTGCAAAAATCTAAGTATTTAGCGCAGAAGCGCTAAATGCTGAGAGCGCAGGTGTGTGGACAAGGCCATTGGTAGACACTGCTAAGTAAAGGCATGGTGATTGTATCTACACTTTTATCCAACTACTGCAATAAGATGGCATCGCACTAAGGGGTGGACACAGACAGAAGAAGACCCCTGTGCCAGATTTCTCATGGGTCCTTTGCAGTCTAATAGCTTATCATAATGCACAAGTACACCTGTTTTGTAGGTAGAAGTGGCCCCTTAACCCTTGGATTTTGTATGGCTGCACAGGTTGCACCATTGCTATATCCGCCCCTGAGATACCACTCATATTATATGTAGTGTATATTCAGGTATGTGGTGAATATTAAAGCAAAACTTCACATTTTTGTAATTACAAATGTTTATTTTTTCCTTATGTAGTGAATTAGACTTTTCTTCTATTTTTCCACTATGATACCTGGTTTTTACTTTGGTGTTATTGGATAGTGATAATGTCTTCCTCTTTTATGGTAGCTAGAATAACAGCAAATGAATCCAATCAATGAATGTACAGTACGGTCCAGAAATATTTGGACAGTGGCTTAATCTTCATGATTTGGGCTCTGAATTACATTATTTTTTACTTAAAATGAAATATCTGAGATGCAATTGAAGTGTAGACTCAGATTTAATTAAAGGGATTGAAGAAAAATATCCTGCGAAACATTAAGTAATTGCAACCATTTTTCTACAAAGCCACCTCAATTCAGGGATTCACAGGTAATTGGACAAAGTAACTTTTACATAAATAAAAATGTTCATTTTTAATACTTTGTAGAGCATCCTTTGTGTGTAATGACTGCCTGATGTCTGGAAGCCATGGACGTCACCAAACACTGGGTTTCCTCCTCTGTGATGCTTTCTTAGGAATTTACTGCAGCTGATTCAGTTGCTGCTTATTTGTGGGTCTTGTGGAGACCCGGGGGTCAGGGGGCGCTCTCGTCCGCAGGCCCAGCCGCCTTTACAAAGACAGCGTGGACCAGGGCTCATCCCCAGCTGAACGCCCGAGCTCCTTAACCGTGGGCGGAACACTACTCAGACAACACAGGGTGAGGGAATCACAATAACAAGGCTTTATTGGATCCCCAAACAGTTAACAGCATATAACGCATAACCAAGCAAAACACAACATGTAACAGGCAACAGAGTCTCACCCTTCCGCTGGCTCACCAGGGTTTAAAATGCAGCACGGCAAAGTCTGTAGCCAGGTGACTGTATCGTCCCAACCTGGGTTGCTTTCTTGTCCTTAAGCAGTCTATCACAGCCGAATCCGATAATCCGATACTGAAGTCCTTGTGGTTCCTTTAGTCTGTGTTCTGAGCCCCTTGGTCGGCACCGAAATGCCTAGGCCTGGGGTTATGGCTAGCTAATCGGATCCGAAGACCCTAGATTCGCTGCCTGTCTCCAATATTCAATCTCCAAAACTAATGGTCAAAGTGAAGAGTCCTCCTTATATACCCTCAGCCCTCATTGTAGGATATTGGGGACGTCATGATTGGTGCAATAAATAGTCTTTTCATTGGCTGATCTCCAATCCTCATTTTACATAGTTTAGTCCTATTGCAATCCAAATGCTGATTGATATAGCAACTAGCAGTGATACAATGGAAGGGTACTATTAGACATTGAGTCTGCAAACCATGACATTAACACAATAGTGGCTGGGCCTCAATCCACATTCACAGGGTAATAGACAATGGACGATTAGCATAATTAAGTTCTCTGGCCTTCAATGACAAACAGGTTAGATAATTACATTACCAAGCTAAACTTTAACCACAGAAATCTATGACAATACTGTAAGAAATTCTCTTTGACCATTACAAGTTTACAAACCAAAATGCAATATGATATGTCTGGATGAATAAGAAATCCTCCTACATTATATATTAAAGGGTCCATTTCGTCACAGGTCTTTCTGTCTTACATTTGACTTAAGAAATGTATGCTCAATGGGGTTGAGATCTGGTGATTAACTTGGCCATTGCAGACTATTCCACTTAAAAAAACTCCTGGGTTGCTGTCATAGTATTTTATTGGCTATTGTCCCTCATTTCGTTGAATCTGAACAGACAGTATAGCCCTGCTCAGTTCAGAATTCATCCAGCTGCTTCTGTATTCAAGCACATCATCAATAAACACTAGTGAATCATTACCATTGGAAGTCATGCATGTTGTCATGCCGGAGACTTGGGAGCGTTCGAACACAGTGCATGACAGTGGCACATGGCCAAACGATATCCAGTGCACTACCTACAACAACAGACTTGGGAAACACCAGGGAGGGGGAGGAATAAATAACATGAGGGGCCCTGTCCATAGGGAATGGGGGAAAGGACACCTCCTGTGTTCCTGTGTGCGCCTGTGCCCTGAACTCCCTACCATCCCTATATGGGTTCTTTCGCCCCATCGCTGGGCAGGATTCCTATGCCCTAGCAAACAACAAAGCAACTTCACGCCTGCTGGCACACTCCAAGGCAGTAGATAGCTTGGCAATGATCAGCTCTCCAGAGTACTACTTACACCTCAGGTAGACAGGCCAGGAATAAGTTCAATCACCAGCAAGGATGTGAGGAGATGTGAATGATTACAAAGTAGCCAAACCTGGAAAGAGAACTAGGAAACTGCTAGCTACAGAAACTGACATTAACTTCAACACGTTTAATATGAAGTCTCAATACAGAAAAGAGACTGAGGTCCGAACCAGTCATAAGTCTCCAAAGTAAGAGAGATCATTGTCAAACATGTCCATACCATCACGCTACCTCCACCATGTTCTACAGAGCATGTGGTGTGTTTTGGGCTATTTGTTCCAAGCCCTAACCATACTGTCTTCTTCCCATCATTTTGGTTTGGGTTGATCTTAATTTCATCTGCCCAAAAATGCTTTGTTGAACTGGGCTGGCTTCCTTAGCTGTTTTTTTTTGTAAAGTCTAATCTGGCCTTTCTGGCTGATTAATGGATTGCACCTTGTGGTGAAACCTCTGTATTTGCTCTCATGAAGTCTTCTCTTTAGGGTAGACTTAGTGCAACACCTACTTCCTTGAGAATGTTCCTCACTTGGGTAGATGCTATGTAGGGGTTTTCTTTACCATGGAAATGATTTTATGATTATCCAACACTGTTGACTTCCATAGACATCAATACTTTCCTTGTTCAGAATGCACCAAACTGCTAGGTTGGCCACTACTAATATTTCTGGATTTCTTTGTTTTTCAGCCTAATGATGGTCTGTTTTTTATCCATTGAGAACTTCTCTGACCGCATGGGTTTTCAGCAACATCTTCTAAATGAAAATGCTACATCTGGAATCAGCTCCACATCTTTTACCTGCTTAATTGATGATAGATTAATAAGTTAATATCCCAGGCAGCCCATTAAAAAACTTTTGAGATACTGTAATTGTCCAATTAAACAAAAAAAACTGTGTTAGATGCTGTAGTAAATTCGACAGGTGACGTAAAGCAGAGTCAGGCTAGGGAAGAAATGAGGGGCTGGGAAATTGAAACTAAAATTCTAAGATAAGCGGAACAAATTGTATTATTGTTATATGGTAGTAGTCTGTGGAGACCTGAAAATACTTAAATTAGTTATGAAAAGCAATAAAAGGAAGTGAGGGTGTTCTCATAAGAAGTGTCAAAAGTTCATTGTCCTCAAAATGGAGTCTGTTGGAAGATGTGATATCCCCAAATGTCCTTTCAACTTATATAAAAATGCATGAATCTGTGATGTCGCCAAATGTCCATTCATGTTATATAATAAGCATGAATCCATGTGTTACATTTAACCCTGTTTTGAATATGTCAAAAGTCGTTATCAGTTTGTATTCCCAAATTCTTCTCTGTCTCGGAGATTTGAAGTTGCTTTTTAAGATGAGCGGCCTCATATTGGTTTCACTGAGGTCAGGGCTGGAAAAATGTTTTGCTACAGGTAGATTCATATGTTTTTCTTTTATTGAGTGGCGATGAGAATTCATTCTTCTCTTGAATTTTTGCCCAGTCTCTACTACGTACATAGCACCTGTTGGACATTTGGTACATATGATTAAATACACCACATTGCTTGTGGTGCAACTGAAGCTACTTGAGATCTTGTAGTTCTGATCTGTCCCAGGAATCCTTATCTTGTCCGTTGTCATTATAAATGGACAGGTTTTGCACCTGTTCTGGTTGCAGGTAAAGGTTTCTGTTGCTGCTGGAGAGGACAGGGTGCTTCTAACAATGATGTTTTTTAGATTCGGAGGTTGTCTAAAACACAAGAGTGGGGGATCTCGAAATATTGATTTTAGTCGAGCATCTTTTTGTAGGAGTGGTTGCAGTTTCTGTGCGGCTCCTCTTAGCACCTCCAGACTTGGACTGTAGGTGACTATGAGAGGAACTCTGTTGCTTTCTTCTCCAGTTTTGTAATGTAGGAGATGATTCCTTGATATTCTGGTGGCTCTTGTAATCTGGTTCTCGATTGTTCTTGGATGGTAGCCTTGATTCAAAAAGGTCTTTTTGAGGTCCTCAAGGTGATTGTCTCTATCGGTAAGCTTGGAACATACCGATTTTATCTGATGACCTGGTTATACACAATAGAGTTTTTTATGTGTTTTGGATGAAAACTGTCCTATCGGAGATATGTTGGATGGTCCATTGGTTTCCGGTACCAAGATGTCTCTACTTCATTGTTCCGTAGCTTAATGATGGTGTCCAGAAAGCTGATTTCAGTGCGGGAGTAGTGGAGTGTTAAGTTGATGGTGGGATGAAACTGATTAAAGTTTTCATGGAACGTCTTCAGCTGTTGTTTAGACTCTGTCCAGATGATTAAAATGTCATCGATACAACAGTATTAGGCCAGAGGCCTGATAGGACAAGAGGATAAAAAGTCACCTTCAAGCTTGGCCATGAAACATTTTGCATATTGTGGTGCCATTTTGCTTCCCATTGCTGTGCCAGTCTCTTATAAATATATGTTGCTTATGTATACATGTATGTGTCTTCAGAATCTGTATCGTTATCTGCCTGACAAAGGGGCCACAGTGTCCCGAAAACTTGTCATGTTTGCCATCTTTTCAGTTAGCAATTAAAAGGTATCAACCACTGAGGACTCTCAGATTCTAATATTTTTTTACCTACTTTATCATTACTTGATAAATTTAGCCCAGTAAATTCAATCGCTGACATGTTCATGCAGCATGAACTACACGATTTCAGTCTTCTGACGCCTGTTTTGGCCGAGTTGATATAAAGCCTGCAGACAGTGATATGATGTTTATAAATCCATTTTAAAAGATTGCGGTGTTTAGACAGTGCATACCCAGCCACCAAATTGTCAGACGTGACTAAGCTATTCAGCACAAAGCTGAACTGGCACTGTGCTTCGGAGAAGAGAGAAAAAACAATCTGCCGTCCAGGTCATACAGATTTCCATTTCGCAATGTGATATCAAACAGGTTTAAAGGAAAAGAAAAGAATCTATTTTAAGAATTAATTTTTAATTCATGGGTTCTTCCACTGAAACTAATGTCAAGCTTTGTATGCTTTTACACCAGAAAAAAGTAAATTGACTGCCAATTTATAATCTCATTGTACAAGCAAACTAGTAAAAACCGCATTGGAAATGTTTAATAATATGACGTATATTTTCAACCATAGAATTACACTTCTTTTCCTCCACTGTGGTTCAGATGGCTGCTATGTGTGCTGACAAACCTAATGAAATGTTTATGAAGTAAGCCTGACATTAACTGTAACAATTATGTGTATGCAGCAATGATACACTTTCCTTGGTAAGGCTATTATGCTTCTGCCTGTGAATCATCTTAGAAACCGAGGAGCAGCAAGTAAACAAAACAGTGATTATACTTGTATGATACATTGACATGAATACTAGCTTTAAGCTGCACAATATAATTAGCTGTTCTCACACCACCCTTATGTTAAAGGCATACCCATCAACTAATTAGCCTAAGTTCTGATCGATGATAAACTTACACAATCAGTCAAGTCAAATTTCAAATACCGTAACTCTGTGTCATACCCAATGTAGATGATAAGTGCAGGAGCTAACTGCTATATAGTCTGATCCATAAAGCAGTATCACAGGGTAGTATTATTGATAGGGGGTCAGTTGGCAAGATGGTAAGATGGGCAAAGGTGAACTGGTGAACTAGTGTGACCCTTAGACTGGGGGTCCCTGGCTCACTCTGATCCTGGAGTTACCTAAAAAAATTGAGTTGTCCAGGCCACTGCCCTTGCCCATTGCTCCTGTTCAGCCCCAAGATAAAAGCCCCTACCTCCCTCCACCCACGGACCCGGAAAACCCATCAGCTCCTATGGAATCCAACAGCAGCAGTAGCAAGCATAGAACAGCATGTTCTTACTGCCTGGGGTCCAAGTAGAAATTAACTCTATCTGTGACACCTGGTGGAGGGAAGTGGAATTACTTCAAGGCTGAGGGAGTGGAGATCTGAATGCAAGACACACCACTCCACCTCACCTCCAGCTGAATGCTATGACACACTCCTCCACCTGCACAGCTGCACACAGCCAGGGGTGGACTGGCAGGGGGCAAGTTCCCCCTGGGCTGGTGGTATAGCCCACATCTAGGGCCGCTCCCCCCCTGAAATGGGCCGGCCGTCGGCGCTTTGCGGCCGCAGCATGGGAATCCTGCTAGCACCAACCCCGTTCCCCCGGTCATCAAAAATTTCTGGTAGCACACCCCCCTGATCATCAAAAAATTCTGCTAGTACCCCCCCCAGTCATCAAAAAATTCTGCTAGCAAACCCACCTTCCCCCGGTCCTCAAATCTGGGCTGGCAGGCCAAAACTGCCACCCGGGGCCAGAGGCACCAGCCAGCCCCTGCACACAGCATAGACTAAAGGAAAAAAAACCTCAGATTTAATTCAACAGCAACACTCATGGACCACAAAGCTGTCAACACAAAGACAAGCAGGCCATACTATCTCATGATGCGATATTTGGTCCATGTAGTTTTATTTGTTCTAGCACATGCTAACAACTGATCCATACGCTGTTCATGACCCAAATGCACCCTCACTGGAAATTGAATGGCATAATAATTATGATATAATATCAGGCAATTTGTTATTTAAAAGGGGTACTGTTACACTATGGACCAAGAAAATCCAAAGTGGATGCAAGGTCAATCTTTACAATCCTGATAATGTCACTTTATGCTTTGTTTTTTCTTGACACGTTGTACTTCATGTTAGTCATAAATTTAAATTAGATAGTATTTTACATTACTTCTTCTAAGAGCTATAACTTTTATATTTTTCCATCAATATAGATATACCACAGCTTATATTTTGCAGGATAAGTTGTACTTCTGAATGACATAATTTATTTAACATATAGTGTGCTGGAAAACAGGAAAAAAGTGCTGTGAAATTGGAAAAAAGTGCATTTTCACAATTTGTTTTTGTATTTATGTTCACTCTATGGTAAAACTGAATTGCCAGTGTGATACCTCAGGTGAATAAGAGTTCATCGATATCAAACATGTATACCTTTACTTTATTCTGAGTGGGGAAAAAATATTCAGAAGTTTGTAAAAAAAAATTCATTTTTGGAGCCATTTTGTGTATTTAAATAATTTTTATTTGGTTTTGTAAATGTAGCGCCTCACTGGTCGGTGCTCCACTAAAGGGTACTGCACCCAGACCAGCGTGTGTGGTATCCCTGTGGTCAGTGAATGGGGAGGTTGATGTGTGGCTTTCATCCTGCATTCACCCACTCTACAGCAGGGGACTATAGGGTTAAATCCTCTGCTAAGAGACCCAGTCCTGGTGGGCAGGGGCTGGCTGGGGCCTCTGACCCCGGGTGGCAATTCTGGACAGCCAGCCCTGATTTGACAAGTGGGGGGGGTGCTGTCGGAAATCGTTGAGGACTGGGGGGGGGGTTTGCTGTCGGAAATTTTTGAGGACCGGGGGGTGGGGGTGCTGTCAGAACTCTCTCACCACCTCCGACGCTGTATCACCGCCGTTTCTGTAGGGGGGCGGCCCTAGATGTGGGCTATACCACCAGCCCAGGGGGCACTTGCCCCCCTGCCACCTGGGCCAGTCCGCCCCTGCCGATGGTGGGAGAAGTTAAGGGCAGAGCAGTGTGGGAGAGCAGGAAGAAGTTAGAGGAGAACGTCACAGGAGACAGAGGAGGAACCTTCAGGGTGATGACCCAGGCAGAAGGAGGAGACCCAGTGCCAGACTGTACGGTAACAGGTCTGGTGGAATCCTAGTCCACAGTGGAGAACCGGCTCCGGGATCTGTACAGGCAAGCTCAACTCCGAGCCGCCAACATCGGTCGGACCCAGGAGAGTTTAGCCTCTGAGCCACCTGCAACATAAACTCACTAACGCTAAGAGCCAGTTCCCACTTAAAGCCACAGGGGTAGCAGTAATCTGGACATGGTTCTTACCCACGTTAGGACAAGCAGGAAATGAACAAGGAGGCCAGGCCAGATTTCAAGCCAGCCAGGACAGAGAAAGAGCAGTTTAGAGGGACACGCTCATAAGCCACATAGAGACATCCCATTCATTGGTCACTACCCAGGCCAGCTACCCGTGACTGTATGACTGTTAACCTGTTATTGAACTGTGTTTATCAAGTGACCAGTAAACACCGGTAAAGAGCAAACTACAGAACTGCTACCATGACAATCAGCACAGCAGCAACTCTGCCCCGGGGATCATGCTCTACCTGCAGGGAGCAAGACTAACTAGCTGCAATACCATCATCTCCAGAGGTCTGACAGCGGCGCTTGTGCTATCACCAGAAACTGCAGGTGGCGTCACGAACAATTCAATTCACTTTATTTTATTTCTACATTTTTCAGTGACCACCAGTGACAACACCCCAAAACAATGCCCGAGATCTGAGTATCCCTGCCCCTGAGTGAGTCATAAATAACAAGTTTGAAGTAAAAAATAAACAAGTAGCAAGCAGTATGATTGCCCATTTACTTTTATCTTTACATAGAATACAGTGTAGATATACGATTACAGATTGGGTAAATTGTTAGCATATTAAATATGTTATATATTCAGGAATTTTCCAAAAGTAAATAAGACAATGAATAATGATAGATTGTGCATCATTATATCACCCATAGATTCATCTCGGTAGATTTTATTCTCTTTGTGTTATGGTGAAATAGTTGTAGAAGAGAATGTATATTAAACAGTTACAATGAACTTAAACTTATAAAACAAGTGTTAACTATGTTTATTAACTAGTTGACATGGAAATTGGCTATCTTGTATTGCATTTATGGGTTGGGGTTTGGATGGATGATGAGGGTGATGAGTTTCTCCACTGGGGTGCCCGAGAATCAAACATGTTTGTAGTTGATTTTAACGGAGTGTAAGTGTTACTCCAACCATGTCAATGGGATGGTGAGTTTTTTACAGTGTGAGTCCAATTGTCCGATTTTAGATGGTATTTATTCTGAGAATTATTCTTCAATGCGAAGATGGATTCTAGCTTGTTGTGTGTGCTTAATTTGTCCTTAAGGTCTTGTTTGCTTGGTAGAGTTTGTTGTTTTCAATAATAGGCTATAAGGCTTTTAGCCATTAAGAGAATGTGAGTGACTAATGGCCTGTCTTGTTTTCGAATTGCATCTATATTTAATAGAAGAAGTGCCATTTCAGGTGAAAGTTTATGTTGTGAATTGTTCAGTGAGTTAATCAGTGTTTGGTTATCTTACCAGAATCCTTTAATGTGTGGGCATGACCAAAAAATGTGATATATATTCCCTGTTAAGCTGCAATTCCTCCAACATTTATCTAAATTTTTGGGATAGATGAGATAGAGTTTTAGAGCGGTTAGGTACCATCGAGTTAGAACTTTATAGTAGGATTCAATTAGTGGGATGCACAATATGTTTTCATATATGATGGCTAGTGTTTTTTGGAATATATCTAAATTTATATCTTCTATGTTCCTCATTTCACATTTCCATGATTCTAGTAATTTCAGTTTGGGTATGTGTGTGTCTCTATTAAGGATTTGGTAGACGTTTTTGGTCTTCCAATAGTTCAGGTTTTCTGGGTTTTTCAGGAGATTTGTTGCTAGGTAGACTGAGGTTAATTTTGGTGTATATGATGATCTTTTCAATTATGATCCAAGTTTTTATTTCTGCCTTTGGCAGGTCGAATCTTTTGGATAAAGCATGAAATGATTTTAGAACACCTTCATTCATTATGTCAGAAAGGGTTTTTGACACCTCTAGTTTTCCAAATGGTCAGCTTGAGACTAGGTTTAAAAGCTTTCAAGATGTTTTTTGCGGCTTGAGCTGATGTTTTAACTTATAACATTTTTGGGTACATGCAATATAGTGGAGAGAAGATTTCACTTTTTTTGGTGCTTCCGGAGGATAAGGATGGTTAGAGATGAGATATTTTTCTCAATATCAAAGTGTCCGACTAAATTTGATACTGAGAAAAATATCTCATCTCTAACCATCCTTATCCTCCGGAAGCACAGAGAAAGAGAAATCTTCTCTCTACTACAATATCCACATGCAAGCCTCGTACCATGGCTGGCATAGTTCCCGCATTTGTGCTTCAGACCAGAGGATTGCACAGAGCTGATCCACTATATGGATCTTTTGAGTGAAAATGCAAGACATCTGAAGGGTGAGTGCAAAAATCAAAATTTGTTGCAACAGATGTATATATTCCTCTACACTTAGATTGTCTCCCCTTTTATCCCTCTTTATATCACTAGGTAGATACAATGTTTTGATTGCCTGTTATTTAATTTGAATGCAATTTGACGGCGATCAGAAAAATGTAATTTTGACGTTTTGGCTTTTTTAAAAAGATAACAAAATAGTAATTGTAATTTAAATGTATTAGTATACATACCATCGCCATACCATATCACTGATCAATCCAACAGAGTCTATTATTGCGGATAACAAGTCTCCTAACTCCTTATCCCCCTAGCAATTGGATTTGTTTACTATTCTTGCACAACTGTGCTCATCTTATCCAATACATCACATTAAGGCCCAGTCACACATAACGACGCACCAGCGATCCCGATAATGATAATGATGTGCAGAGATCGCTGGTGCGTCATTTTTCACATCGCTGATAAGATATCAAACAGGTATCTCCCCAGCGATGTGAAAAACGACGCACTAGCGATCCAGAATTATACCAAGGTCATTGGGAATTGTCACTCCATAGCGTAGCATTGAGATAGTTGGTCATTTTCCCTGTCAAACACAACGATGTAGCGTTCCCAGTGGGAGCGCAACGATGTAGAAATGACCCAGAGCAGTATGTAACGATCAACGATCAACGATCTCACAGCAGGGGCCAGATTGTTGGTGCGTGTCACACAGAATGACATCGCTATTGGGATCGCTGTGGCGTCACAAAATCTGTGACATTACAACAATCTCGTTAGCGATTTCGTTATGTGTAACAGGGCCTTTACTGTCCAGATTATTTGTCTAATTTTTTTAAGGATTGGATTCATTTTCCTATTTTTATTGCTGTGGTTTGAACTCTGACATATTATTGCTATTCTGAAATCACCCTAAAATATCGGCTGCATTTCCTGTCAGGGCTTCTCCTAAAATCACCCTAAAATTGCTGCTGCATTTCCTGCCTAGGCTTTTATACTTGCTCTGATAGCCTATTATGATTGTCAAGTAATGTGATAGCTGCTAGGCCTTATTAAGATGCTCACGGTTTTGCCTGAGGGTCATGTTACCATTCTGTGACTGATGTAATAGGTAAAAAGACAACATACACTTTGTTCTGGAGGTTTGCGTGTATTGAATCCCATATTGATCTAATTCATTGAGACCTGTGATTTTCACAATATTGAAATTGGATTTGACTCACATCAAATCAGTTTAATCATCTCTATCAGCCAACTAGAGATTACTGGAAAAGTGGTGCCAGATATGTTTTAAATGACAGAAAACAATAGAAAATACAATAATGTGATTATATAAAGAGCACCGGTAGAAATGTCTCAAAATATTGAAATATTCATTGGCAAATGCTTACAAAAAGGCCCTAGTTCTTTCTCCTACATTAACTATCTTCATGTCTACTGAAATCTAAGTTTGACCATTTCCTGGCACTCTCCCAAGACTCTGGAAACCAGAGACGTTAATAGTACAGGTCCAGAATTGCTAATGTGTGTGGATGTGTTCTGTATTGGGGTTCCTGCAATGTAAAAACACATGTATTATTAATGACCATCGATATATTTACTTCTGTCCTTAGTAACTGTTCAGAGAAAGCAAATGTGTCTGTCAGTGGAACAATTATCTCATTAATGTAAGTAACGCGCTGCTGTGTCAGGTTTCCTTTTTGTATGCTGCAGCAGGTTTGTATTAGTGCCAGCACATTCCACAACCCCTTAAAAAGAGGGCATATCCTCTAGAGAATTACACTTTAATGTCCTGTGGAAAGAATCCATTCTGAATGGAAAGAATGATTCTATGCCCAAAAGGAAATCTTAGCCTGCTGTCCTGTGATGGCAATACATATGGATGTTGTGGTCTGAGTAACAGTCACATATTATTGGCATTACTTTACCTAATGCAGAGCTTTTCTTGATTGCATTCATATTAGCAATAATTACAGATGACAGCAGAATATAAAGTGGGTATATTGTTTACAAGGTCACCTGGAAGTAATTTATTTATCATTTTCATTTCTTTTACAGTAATTGTCTCTGCAGTCATTATATTTACGCACTGGTGGATCTTAAAAAGTCTTATAGGGACTCTGTCAGGTCATTTTTCAGTATGATACTAATAGTACCACTAGATAGTGATTGAGAGATCTTTCAGAAGATGTAAAAATCATTCATGTACTATTTGTAGTTCTTTTGCTATAAGCACACCCAGCAGGCAGCAGTCACAGTATGTAAATGTTGTTTAAATATCCACGCCTATCCAAGCTAGTATTCTGTCCCTCCCCTCTGATAAAGTCACACTGACTCTCAGGCTTCTGTAGGCTGCTGGGGATGGGCTGAGAGGGGAAAGGTGTTTTGTGCTACAACTCTTGTAGCAACATCACTAGTCTGTGCTGCCTGTGAGAGATTTCTGTTTATATGAACATTTGTTTTCCTGCATACATGTATTCTGCGTATCTGCTGAGCAAATGATCAAATGTTCATATAAACACAATGGTATATCTCAGTGCACACTCTACACACATGCCTCAGATACACACAATGAAGATCTCAGAGCTGCATCAGTTAAGAGCACACACCCACTCTCCCCTCCTTTCTCCTCTGTCTGCAAATTTTATCAGCTACAGATGGATTTTTGACCTGACAGATTCCCTTTAAAGGGGACCTTTCACTAGCCCCCAAAAATGTATTTAATACCTTTTAAAAATCCCTAAAATCCTCTAGGTTCTGATTATATTTTTTGTCATGCATTGAGTTGCTCCATTGCTGAGATATTTACATGTGTAAATACATTGTATTTCATGGAAGCATTTTTAAACAGTCTTCTCATTGGAAGTATGCTTTCACCCCTTCCAGAAGCTGCCAATCTCAGATCATAAGCTGATTTAGAAGTCTAGAGGTCTCAGATGCTGATGAGCTATTATTAGCAATGTCTGGGAGGGAAGGGTGAAAGCACACTTCCCTAATGCTGGGTTCACATTTGCGTTCCCCTCCGCAGCATTCAAGTGCGGTAGCGGAATATGCGCAGTTGCGGCCGCGAAAAAAAATGCGGCTGACCGTGTTTTTTTTTGCAGCCGCAACTGCCGTAACCGCACTTGCCGCACCTGCTGCACCTTACAGCAAGCCCCATAGACAATGCATGAGGCTTGCCGCAAGTGTGCCGCATGTGCGGCTGTTAGGTGGCAGATGCAGTAAATTTGCCGCATCTGCCGCATTTTGACGAAAACACCAGTGTGAATGGGGCCTAAGAAAGTCATTGTTACTATCAATCTACCTACTAGCCAGCAACAGTTTTGTGTTCTAGCACTTTGTAGAGTAGAGTAACAGTTCTAGAAGTGACAGTAAAGTGGCAGAAACGTAAAATCCAAGATGGTGTGTGATGAGAGTTAAATATGAGCTTTAATGACAATGCAGTGTTAGGAGGGAAGCTGTGTGTCTGCTTAAGGTCTTTTTCAATTTGCATATGAGCACCACAATTAGGAAATAAGTATCTGATATGCCGCAGAACAATCTTTTGTTTGCTTTGGTTATATGATGTATAATATCCCTCTCTCAATGTTGAGATAAGCAATCACATTACACTAGTCCTACTAATGCATAGTTTGTGATAACTGTCATCTAAATTTTGCCCATTCACAGAGTAATGGAGTGCACTACAGTGTATCCCTTCAAATATCCTAGACAAGGCTCTTTATTAGTACAAAGCAGGATATACTGTATATGTTTTTCTGTTTCCTGAAAGAGCTGTTCAAAAGTAACTATATTTGTAAGACATAATGAGGGTTAAATACTGTAATAGTAATTACAGATAATGTTAAAACCACTAGGCTAGTACATAAAATGACACTAATCTACTATATAATTGCCGTAGCACGTTTTGTGTCGGACCCCGGCACGCCGTGGCTTTGTCACTATGTGACGTCACCACGGCGAAGCATTGCCCGCGTAGCGGGCATTGCGAGCCGTCGCCGCTGTCAGCACACATATTAATAGTGATGATCCTCCTCCTGCCCGCGCTGCCTGCCCCATCACCCCCCTGCCTGTCACCATAGCCATCCTCCACTGCCCGGTCACCCCCGCCTGTCACAACACTTCCCCCCGCTGCCCCATCACCCCCCTGCCTGTCACCATAGCCATCCTCCACTGCCCGGTCACCCCCAGCCTATCACCACTGCCCCTCCGCTCCCCGATCGCCCCCCCCCCCACTCTCCGGTCACCCCCCGCCTGTCAGCACAGACCCCCTCCACTGTCCGGTCACCCCCCCCGGCCTCTTACCACAGCTCCTTCAAGCCAGCCGCGATCTCTCTTCATCCTGCTTGAGGACCTCTGATGACGTCACGATGATGGGTGGAGTCACAGATCACATGATCGTGACGTCATCAAAGGTCCTGTTCCGATCTAACCTACTCTGCCTACTCATCCCCCTGCGCTGCACACTGACCCCCACTCTGCCCCTGACCCTGCTCTGCCTACTCACCCCCACCTCTGCCCCTGACCCCCACTCTGACCACTCACCCCCACTCTGCCCACTCACCCACCAACTCTTCCCCCTCACCCCCACTCTGCACACTGACCCCCACTCTGCACACTGACCCCCACTCTGCACACTGACCCCCACTCTGACCCTGCTCTGCCCACTGACCCCCACTGTGACCACTGACCCCCACTCTGCCCACTGACCCCCAAACTCTGCCCACTCACCCCCTACTCTTCCCCCTCACCCCCTCTCTGCCCCCCTCACCCCCACTCTGCACACTGACCCCCACTCTGCCCCTGACCCTGCTCTGCCCACTGACCCCCACTCTGACCACTGACCCCCACTCTGCCCACTCACCCCCCTACTCTTCCCCCTCACCCCCTCTCTGCCCCCCTCACCCCCACTCTGCACACTGACCCCCACTCTGACCACTGACCCCCACTCTGACCACTGACCCCCACTCTGACCACTGACCCCCAAACTCTGCACACTCACCCACCAACTCTTACCCCTCACCCCCTCTCTGCCCCCTCACCCCCACTCTGCACACTGACCCCCACTCTGCCCCTGACCGTGCTCTGCCCACTGACCCCCACTCTGACCACTGACTCCCACTCTGCCCACTCACCCCCAAACTCTGCCCACTCACCCCCCTACTCTGCCCCCTCACCCCCTCTCTGCCCCCTCACCCACACTCTGCCCACTCACCCTGCTCTGCCCACTCATCCTGCTCTGCCCACTCACCCCCACTCTGCCCACTCACCCCCCTACTCTTCCCCCTGACCCCCTCTCTGCCCCCTCACCCCCACTCTGCACACTGACCCCCTCTCTGACCCTGCTCTGCCCATTCACCACCACTCTGACCACTGACCCTGCTCTGCCCACTGACCCCCTCTCTGCCCACTCACCCCCTCTCTGCCCACTCACCCCCACTATGCTCACTGACCATGCTCTGCCCACTCACCCTGCTCGGCCCACTGACCCCTCACACTGGCCACTCATCCTGCTCTGCCCACTCACCATGCTCTGCCCACTCACCCCTCACTGCCCACTGACCCCTCACACTGACCCTGCTCTGCCCACTGACCATCCTCTGCCCACTCACCCCTCACTGACCCTGCTCTGCCTACTCACCCTGCTCGGCCCACTGACCCCTCACACTGCCCACTGACCCTCCTCTGCCCACTGAACATGCTCTGCCCACTGACCCCTCAATGCCCACTCACCCTGCTCTGCCCACTGACCCTGCTCTGCTCACTGACCACTCACACTGCCCACTCACCCTGCTCTGCCCACTGACCCCTCACACACCCCACTGACCCTGCTCTGCCCACTCACCCCTCACACTGACCCTGCTCTGCCCACTGACCCTGCTCTGACCACTCACCCCTCACACTGCCCACTGACCCCTCACACTGCCCACTCACGCCTCACACTGCCCACTGAACATGCTATGCCCACTTACCCCTCACACTGCCCACTGACCATGCTCTGCCCACTGACCCCTCACACTGCCTACTGACCCTGCTCTGCTCATTTACTCCCACTCTGCCCACTCACCCCTGCTTTTACCACTGACCCTGCTCTGCCCACTGACCACCCTCTGTTCACTCACCCCCCGCTCTGCCCTTTCACCATGCCCACTGACCCCTGCTCTGCCAACTGACCGTGCCCACTCACCCATGCTCTACCCACTGACCCTTCTCTGCCCACTCACTGTGCCCATTGACCGCCGCTCTGCCCACTAACCCCTGCTCTGCCCACTGACTGTGCCCAATAACCCTTGCTATGCCCACTAAACCCTGCTCTGCCCACTCACCCCCGCTCTGCCCGCTGACCCCTGCTCTGCTCACTGACTGTGCCCACTCACCCCTGCTCTGCTCACTCACCCCTGCTCTGCCCACTGATTTTTCCCACTAACCCCTGCTGTGCCTACTGACTGTGCCCACTGACCCCTGCTCTGCCCAATCACTCTGCCCACTAACCCCTGCTCTGACCACTGACCCCCGCTATGACCCTGCTCTGACCACTGACCCCCAAATCCTGCTCACTGACCCTGCTCTGCCCATTCACCCCCCACTCTGCCCACTCACCCCCGCTCTGCCCACTGACCCTGCTCTGCCCACTTACCCCCCCCCCTCTGGCTACTGACCATGCCCACTGACCCCAGCTCTGCCCACTGACCCCAGCTCTGCCCACTGACCCAGCTCTGCCCACTGACCCCTGCTCTGCCCAATGACTCTGCCCACTAACCCCTGCTCTTCCCACTCATCCCCCACTCTGCCCACTGACGCTCGCTTTGCCCACTGACCCCCAGCAGATCGGTTTCCCAGCCAACGACAGGTCCTGTCCTGCCACCTACAAGACGGGTGGTGCGAGCCGCCGCAGGGTAAGTATCCTCACTGAGGTTTTTTTAGTTTTATTATCACCATGAAGGAGGGGGGAGGGGGGTGTGCAGCCCCAGAGGGAGGGGGGCCGCAGAGACTGGAGGCCCAGAGGGACGGGTACCACGGGGAGCGGAGGGGGTCAGGAGGAGCGCCTCCATCCTGCCCCCCCCTATCCATCCTGCCCCACCCAACACCATCCTGCCCCCCCGACTCCATCCCGCACCCCCACCACCATCCTCACCCCCCGCCAACATCCTGCCCCGCCTCCCCTCCCCCCGCCACCATCCTGCCCTGCCGTCTCCATCCTGCCCTGCCGTCTCCATCCTGCCCTGCCGTCTCCATCCTGCCCTGCCGTCTCCATCCTGCCCCGCCTTCTCCATCCTGCCCTGCCTTCTCCATCCTGCCTCGCTCCGTCCATCCTGCCCCTCCGACTCCATCCTGCCCCTCCGGCTCCATCCTGCCCCTCCGGCTCCATCCTGCCCCTCCGCCTCCATCCTGCCCCTCCGCCTCCATCCTGCCCCTCCGCCTCCATTCTGCCCCGCCCCCTCCATCCTGCTCCGCCACCCACCATCCTGCCCCCCCACCCAATCCTGCCCCCCTTGCTCCTTCCTGCCCCACTCACTACTTCCTGCCCCGTTCACTCCATCCTGCCCTGCTCGCTCCATCCTCACCCCCGCTGTTCTTGCTCCCCTGCCTCCATCCTGCCCTCACGCTTACTCATCCGGCCCCGCTTGCTCCATTCTGCTCATCTGCTCAATCCTGCCCCTTCGGCTTCATCCTGCTCCTCCGCCTCCATCCTGCCCCGCTCAATCCATCCTGCCCCCCGCTCTTCTTGCTCCCCCGCCTCCATCCTGCCCTGCTCGCTCCATCCTGCCGCCCCCCTCCCCCGCCTCCATCCTGTTGCCCCGCCTCCATCCTGTTGCCCCGCCTCCATCCTGTTGCCCCGCCTCCATCCTGTTGCCCCGCCTCCATCCTGTTCCCCCCGGCTCCATCCTGTTCCCCCCGCTCCATCCTGTTTCCCCCGGCTTCATCCTGTTTCCCCCGGCTTCATCCTGTTTCCCCCGCCTCCATCCTGCCCCCTCCCGCTCCATCCTGCCCCCCCTTCCCGCTCCATCCTGCCCCGCTCGCTCCATCCTGCCCCGCTCGCTTCATTCTGCCCCGCTCGCTTCATTCTGCCCCCCCAACACAATCCTGCCCCCCTCCCCTCCTCAGCTGATCGCTTGCCCAGGCAACTACAGGTCCTAAAGGCCTGTAGGACCTACAAGGCGGAGGTGGAGCGAGCCGCCGGACAGGTGAGTATCCTCACTGAGGATTTTTTTAATTTTACTGTGGACAACCGGGGGCCAGGAGGAGTGGGGGACCGCGGTGACCGCAGTATTGCCATATACCATAGTGCTGCTATACATGTGCTATAATGTACTGCCATATACCATAGTGCTGCTATACATGTACTGTAATGTACCGCCATATACCATAGCACTGCTATACATGTACTGTAATGTACCGCCATATACTATAGTGCTGCTATACATTTACTATAATGTACTGCCATATACCATAGCGCTGCTATACATGTACTCTAATATACCGCCATATACCATAGCACTGCTATACATGTACTGTAATGTACCGCCATATACTATAGTGCTGCTATACATTTACTATAATCTACCGCCATATACTATAGTGCTGCTATACATGTGCTCTAATTACCACCATATACCATCGTACTGATATATATATCTACTATATAATTGCCGTAGGCACTTCCGTGTCGGACCCCGAAAAGACCGTGGCTATGTCACTCTGTGACGTCACCAGTTGGCCTGCGCGAGCAATGGCCGCGAGGCCATTGCGAGTCGCTGGCTGAGCGCGAGCAATGGCCGCGAAGCGGCCATTGCGAGTCGCTGGCCGAAAATAGAACCAGAGGCTCGGCCACAAAGTTAGCGATTTACCGCTCATGTAGCGCGAGTCGCTGCCTGAGCGGTAAATCGCTAACTTTGTGGCCGAGCCTCTGGTTCGATTTTCGGCCAGCGACTCGCAATGCCCACTTCGCGGCCATTGCGAGCACTCAGCCCCAAAAAGTATTCACACCCCCCCAAAAAGTATTCAACCCCCCCAAAAAGTATTCACACACCCCAAAAAGTATTCACACACCCCCAAAAAGTATTGAACCCCCCAAAAACTATTCACACCCCCCCAAAAACTATTCACACACCCCCAAAAACTATTCACACCCCCCCAAAAAGTATTCACACCCCCCCAAAAAGTATTCAACCCCCAAAAAGTATTCACACCCCCCCAAAAAGTATTCAACCCCCCCAAAAAGTCCTTACACCCCCCAAAAAAGTATTCACACCCCCCCAATAAAATAAAATAAAAAAAAATAATAATATATAAAATTAATATATTAATTAAATTAACTAATTTAAATAAAAAAAAATAATCTAATACAAATAAATTTCATTAAAATAAAAAATTAATATACAAATAATAAAAATAATAAATATTAAAATAAATCAAAATAAAAAAAATATATATATATATATATAATTAAAATATTAATAACATTAACTAATTCTAAGAAATTCAAATTACTCAAATAAAAAAAAAAATCAATTAAAATAAAAAAAATAATAATATTCTAAAAATATTCTATAATAAATAATTACAATAATAAAATCATAAATAATAAAAAAAAATATTCCATATAAAAATTCATAACATTAACTAATTCTAATAAAATAAAACTAATAAATAAAATATTCATAACATTAAGTTATTCAAAAAAATTGGAAATAAAAAAAAATAAATAAAAAAAAAAATAATATAGCTACTATAATCTAATTAACGCACGTTCTAGAATCCCGATGCATTTGCATCGGGCTCACAGCTAGTATATCATAAAACCTTATTCATTTCCATTGTAAAAAGTAACCACTTACTAAAAGAGATTGTCCAAAATAGGAAAACTTTTTTTAAAATGGCAAAAGTGATGTTATACTTATTCTCCAGCACCCCTATGAATTCAGTACAGGCTGTTTTGGAGGTCTGAGCCAGCTCTGGAAGCCATGCCTGATCCATTTGGAAGTCACATAAATGCAAAAATGATGCATTCTGCGATAGACTGCAGTGGTCAGGTGACTGTAATAGTGCATCATCAGATATTTCTTTGATGATGTGTTGTTGTAGTTATATAGCCACTGCAGTCACTCATAGCCTGCACCAGTCCTTTAACATCCGGATGGATCAGGCATTGTCTCAGATAATTCTCTTATGGAGTGCTCCTTTAGTGACCTGACCTCTGTATTCTGTAATTGCAGTGTTGTGGTCTTATGAACAGAGGCATTCCAAAGTTAGCATAGACCTTCAGAATGGACTGCATAGGATCTGCAGGGGCGGAAGGTGAGCATACCATTATTTTTTGCACTTTGAATCCATCAATGCCTTACATATTTTTCCATTTCGACAAACCCCTTTAAGGCAAGTATTGTAGTTGAGGCTACCTTGATTACATTTGCAATGTCTGAGTGTTGTCCTTAGATAGCATGTGATAAGTAACTGTAGCAGAAGAGGTTGTTTTATATACAACAACCATAAACGACTTAAATTACCTGCTGTTTCAAGCAAGGACTTGGAACTTTACCAACTTTTGTAACATATGAATGCATTAAAATATATAAGCTGAGGCCACTCAGAGATAAAAACAGTATTTATAGCATGAAGGAATGTTAAATGGGATAAACTAACAGACACGTTGGATGTTTGTCTTTAAGGCCTCATTCAGATGTCCAATTGTCAAGTATGTGTTGTCTCGTAAAAGAATCAGAAAAACTGGGCACTATCCGTGTAAAACAACTGGTGAGTTCCAGGAGAATCCTTACTGACTGAAGGTGTTCAGCAAATGGAGGTGCACACTTGACGTAAGTACAAGGTATAAATAAAAAGAAAAAAGACAGTGGCACTCACCAAAATGATCTTCTCAATTTATTGCGATTTCCAAAAGTACATTCCCTGAGAAGCAAGCGGTGGGGGAGGGAGGTGCGGGAGCAAGGACGACGGCAACCGTTTCGCGGCTCAACGGCTGCTTCTACGGGTCCTGACATGATGACATTGCTTCTCCGGAATGTTTTTTTGGAAATCGCAATAAATTGAGAAGATCATTTTGGTGAGTGCCACTGTCTTTTTTCTTTTTATCTATATCAAGTATGTGCTGTTTCAGTGCTTTTCATGAACAAAACATGTACCCATTATAATAGTGCTGTTCGCTTGCATATTTTTGTAGACCATGTGACCACAATAAAATCATTAAGAGATGGGGGTTGTGCCTGAAGCTGAAGCAGGGTGGCCATGTCTGCCTGACCTCTTGTTTTATTGTCATGGATTGGCATTCGGACCCTTGAACCTGTGCTTTGTGGTCAACTTGTCTGTCCAGTGATACACCTTTTATCTGGGTGTTTATTATCTGTTAACCCTACTTTAGGATTTTAGGTTAACATACTCCTCTATGGCCTCTCTGCCTCCCTGACCTCTCCAATCTGTCCTCAACCCTGCTGGCCGACTAATCCATCTCTCTTCTCGCTATTCCCCTGTTTCTCCCCTCTGCAAATCTCTTTACTGGCTCGCAATTCCCTATTGAATCCAGCTCAAAATACTAACACTGACCTACAAAGTCGTCCATAATATGTCCCCTCCTTATATCTCTGAACTAATCTCCCACAATCTTCCCTCATGTTATCTCCATTTCTCCCAAGACTTTCTCCTCTACACTCATTCATCCCTCATCCAATCACCTCCAAGACTTCTTCTGAATATCCCCATCCTCTAGAATTCTATGCCGCAACACGTCATATATCCACCATGCTTGGATCCTTCAGATGGTACCTAAAATCCCATTGCTTCAGGAAAGCTTACAGCCGGTAATAACCTTACCGCTACCGGAGCTGGCGTGTCACTACCGAATCGGCCGCCTCACCACCACCACTGCAGAGGCCGTCTCACTATCACCAGAGCTGCTGCAACCCACAACCTACTGTCGCCTCCCCATCATCCTATAGAATGAAAACCTGTGATGGCAGGGTCCTCTCCCCTTCTATGTACCAGTCTGTCATTGTTAATTTGTTCCCTGTAACCTACATCTGTTTTTTGTATGAAACCGCTTTCATATACAGCAACATGGAATTAATGGTGCTATATAAATAAATAATAATAACAGCTGTTTTCAATTAATTATTTGTCTGTTCAGTTACCTTGCAAGTGTGGCTATAAATACGTTTCCCCTTCTGGCTGTTTTATACAAGGCAGTGAAAGACCAGCTAAGGGTTTATCTTTTTGCTGTGTATGCTTTTTACTCTGCACCTATCTTCTGTTTCTTAGTAGGAAGTAGGCGGCATACTCCCTTGCAGTATTTACCTTACCTTTTTTTTAGTATTTTGTGGTTTGTTTTTCCTCATTTTGGGAACCCTTTCTATCTGAAGACTACTCCTTTCTGTGGGTTTATTGCACTCTACTCTGTCCTCCCTCCAGTTCATTAGGAGGAATGTGTAGCACTCGATGGCCATTCAGGCATCTTAGAAACAAGTTGCCACAATTTAGCATGGGATTAGCACTATTCAAGTCCATGCAAGAACCAATAGTGACTAGGCGGCGATGCCAGCGGCGATAGGCCACGCCCCAGCATCGCCTATAAAATTGCCGCCGACATCGCCAGGTGTGATGGTACCCTTATTGTTGAATATGAAATGATCTCTAAAGGGCATAAAGTTAAAGGTGACACATTTCCTCTCTATTTTAGGCCAAAAAAATATTTTCACCTTTATATTTTAAAAATTACAAAACAAAAATTGGCTGATGCAAAAGTTTAGGCACCCTGCATGGTTAGTATCTAGTCGCACCCCATTTTGCAAGTATCACAGTTGTAAAGGCATTTTGTAGCTAAGAGTCTCTCAATTCTTGTTTGAGGGAATTTCCTCAATTTTTCTATGGAAAAGTCTTACAGTTTGAGACATACCTGGGTCGTCTTGCATGCACTGCTCTTTTGAGGTCAAGTCAAAGATTTATGATCATTTTAAAGATTTATAATAATGCTGAATAAACGCTATTATCTTTTTTTTACCCAAACTGTAACATGGAATTTCCCAGGGAAGTCCATGTTCGGGGTCTGTCCTCTTACACTAGATATTCAGTACGGATCTCAAAGTTTACAGTTTGGGTCCACCCACCCCTACTGGAGACCCAAACCCATATTTTAATTCTGATTTGTTTATAGTTCAACGAAGATGTGAAAAAAACGACAGCACTACATATGTCACAGGATGTGTGAATGTAGCTTTAAAATATCAAATGCAGAAGTCCATGAACTGGCCTGCATGTAGTGCCTTTTTGGTGGTTAACATTCTGGTGTGAAGTATAATATATCTATGACTGATTTTGAACAAAAAATTCACAAAAAAGTTGCATGTGCTAGACAGATCACACATATTTTAATAAGATATGGTACTAATACATTTACATTAAGCTATTTTTAACATGCAAATAAATTGACCGTTAAAGGGGTTTTCCAATTTCAGAACAGTGGACCTCAAACGTTGGCAGTAGATATGTAAACTATTGATGTAACATCACCACTGAGCAAAACACTTAAACTGCAGCAGCAGCTGATGCTGGGCCTAGGGAAGGTGAGTACTGTCTGATAGTGTCTGGGGTCCACATTTGTAAAACTGAAAAATATCTTTTATGTTCAGCAACTGACACATTGGTCTCCCTCATTTATTCAACATTGGGAAGTATACAAGTACATGCATAAAATGTTGCAATTACACAAACAAAAAAATGTTCACTGAATTGTGACATTAGACATCTAATATTGGAAAATGTAGGCCAATGCTTAAAAGGTTGTGCTGACATAATTTGCATTCAAACATCCTACAAGGGCAGAAAAGATTTGCCTATTTACGCCAATTTTCTGGTCCAAGTAGGCAAAATGTAGGGGCCAATGAATTAAAGTAAGTGCACAAAAAAATGGTGTAGGGCCCTTCACATAGCGTTTTTTTCAAATCGCAGCAGATCGGTGAAAAAACGCATCTGCCGATTACCGATACCGCTGAACTTGGGCACGTTGCGGCGCGGTTTGCGGTAAGCCATACAAGGTAAGCGACTTGCGCAGTGAGCAATTCGGTTTGGCACTTTGGCAGTGGTGTGAAAAAACCCGGTGACAAGATTTTTTTTCGCGGCGCACCTGCCGCAAATGACAGACCCCACTTGCCGCACCTGCGCAAGTCGCCTATACCTTATGCGTTACGAACGTCTGGCAAGTGCAGCGTATGCGGTAATCGCGGCAGATGCGATTTTTTCACGCATCTGCCACATTGAAAAAACGCTAATTGAAAGGGGCCTAAAACATTAAACACTTGAATGTCTCAAGTGTTTGGTAAATGCAGTTGTGCAAAATTGTTGACTTGGCATTTACTTGACAAGGTAAAGCGAGGAAGCTTGGGCCTATCGAACCATTAAATGAATGAAAGAGACGCTACTCCCATGCAGAAGTGTTATTCCAGTGTACATGCAAATTCCATGGTCTGTTTCATTGGAGATATTGAACAAGTCTGCCTATCAAATAAATGAAATATAGTGTTGCTCCATTTGTATCTGACAAATTGAATATCATCATTACCCATTATATAAGTCATGCATATATATATATATTACCCTGCATGACTTGTTCTCTAAATTCACAAATCAACACCTTAGTAACATAAGACTACGTGGGGAAACACATACAGAAATGTTAATACTACGGTTATGTTTAAAAGACAAAAGCCCCCTGCAACAAAATGTGTGAATGTGAGAATTAGCTCAGCTTTCATGCTTGGAAATGAGAACAATAAAAGGAACTGGCTGAACGCACAGCTCTGTAAATGGCACACATTTTACACATATGGTAATGTGCCTTTCTCAGTAAATCCTAATATTACACTCTTTTTTTTGAATGATTTCACTGATATGGTCTCCTATTACTGAAGACAAAGTTCACCTGCAGAATTGAAGTTTCCTAGAATTATTTTGCAAAGATAGGAATTACAATGGGACTACATACCACACATGAGGCGCTACACGTAATCACTTGCAGGCTTACATCAGGGTGCAGCTGATAGTGTTATAATAATAAATAAATAATAATGATTGGATATAAAGTGCCAAAATATTACACAGCACTTTATAATTCACAGAGTACACAGATTATATACAGATTATATACAGAGCAAGACATAATTCCACAGTTAAAGGAACCCGTCACCATATTTGGGTGTTTAAACTAAATCGCCACCTTCAGTAACACCTATGCTGCATTCTAATAAGGTGTTACGCCCTGACTGCCTCAGCACACAGAATAAGTATGTTTTAAAAACTTCCCGTCCTGTATTATAATTATCGTTTTCCAGTCTGATGGGTTTGATCTTCACCGTGCGTCCCACCTCTCCTCGGCGTCCGTCCCACCTCTTCTTCCCATTCCACCTCTTCTTCGTGTCCATCAGCCTCTTCTTCTAAATGACACCCAAATTGCGTGCCCGTGCAGTGACTTCTTTGGATTACTGTGGTCAGAGCCTTAACCTCTTCTGCACACGCATCCACAGCTAAGGTCTCTGCTCAAGTCCACAGTGGACCTTATGATCTAGAGAGGCCTCTGCACAGATGCAAGATTGAGATATCACTTAAAAGAAGAGACTGCCATACGGCGAGGAGAGGTGGGATGGTCAGAGCTGCAATCAAACCCATCAGACAAGGAACAGGTAATTATCATACAGGGCAGGAAGTTTTTAAAACTTATTTATCTGGAGTACAGGGGCAGTCAGGGCATAATAGTCACCTTTTTAAAATGCAGCATAGGTGCTGCTGAAAGTGGTGATTTTACTTTCAAACACTCAAATCTGGTGACAGGTACTCTTTAAGCAAGAAGAATGAGGGCCCATCCCCCAGGTTTTCAGTCTACAATGAAATAAGTGAGACATAATAAGTAAAAAGTGTTTTCATATATGGTTCAGACATCTTTTATGATAAATGAATGGGGATATTCATGTAGATTTGCTTGGATCTGTATATGTTTAGATACAAAGTATTATTGAGTAAATGGATGGTTAGGAAACATGAAAAAAAGACCAGATTCTGAGAAAAATGCAGGAAACGATAACAAAGAACCATTATATTAGAGGTTTGATAGGCCAGTCTAAAAAGATGTGTTTTTAGGACATTAAAATTGTGGACACTTTGCATTCTAGAACAACCAGTGCAATGACTGGTACAGGGTGGAAGCATTAGTGTAATGACTGGACAGAAATTAGAACCTCCCTGCTGCATTCAGGATAAATTTGGGAGGTTGAAATTTTAGGAACATTGAACAATTAGTAGACAATTGCAGTAGCCCAGACAGAAATAAATTAAAGTGACAATATGGGTGTGTGCATAGTTTTTATTTTGCTGAATTTTATATTTGAAATTGAACAGAAACTTCCAATCATTGAGGAGTTTTGAGTTTTTGTGGAGTTTCTGTTTCAAAAACTTCTAAAAAAAACTCAGTGTAAGCTTAGTGTAGGGGTTTTTGGAGTTTCAAGGGTAAGAATGTCTGACACCGAACCAGGAGCCGGGACTTCATCGGGGCAGGATTCTCCCTTCTGTCACGGATCCGCGTCGGCCGAAGTGGGGCCCGGTGGTGCAGATTCAAAGGGAAATTGGCTGAACAGATTTAAAAGGTTGTTTTAATTTGTGACGCCACCTATGAGTGTTCCGGTGATGTCCACCGCCGCTGCTTGGACCTCCGGGGGATGGAATGCAGCAAGATGGAACACTCCCCACAGGCTGAGCGGTAGTCCCCGGAGCCAGGAGCTGCACAAGATGTTGTGAGGCAGCTGCGGTTACCTTCCACTTGAGGAGATGAACGGTTCTAAAGAAAGCACGGACACTGGAAGTCTCTGCAACGGGTACTTTACTGTAACCAGCAGGTGATATATGGCATACAGTTCTCGGGTAACGGACCGGGTGGACTCAGCAATGATCAGTGTTTCTCAGAGCTCCGCGGTGTTCCTCCATTCTAACTAACTTGTGTTGCCGTGGTCGCCTTGGAATGCCAGATCGGGTACAAGGAGGCTGCTTCAATTGCCCTACAGGGGAATTCTGGCTGGATTTGTGGGGAGCCTTGGGTCCTTTTGGTGGGTACTCCGCTGACTAGACGACTTGGTGTATGCGGCAGTGGTGGGGTGCTCCTGTAAAGCGGTCCCTCCACTCTGGTCCCTCCACTACTAGCTTCGGTACCAGCAGACCGGTGGTAGATGTGCACGGGATGTTTTTGAACCCGCATATAGATGCCCGTAGACTGGTTGCTGAGGCACTGGAGTAATGGCGCCCAACCGGGGGTGATGGCCAGGGGGCTGCACAGAACTGTGCAGGCCCCCTCTCCTAGGTTGCAGAGCTTGTTATTTTTGCTCCTTCTCCTTCGTTGCCTTTTCAGTTCTCCTTACACTCTACCTCTACACTCCGCCCACCAGGACCTTATTGGCCCTCTATGCTATTCTGCATGTAGGGTATAGAGCTCTGAGTTTTAACTGTGTCATTACTTAGTCAGAGAATATTGCTGCTGCTGTCTTGGCTGCAATACCCTCCTGTGACGCACTCGTTGGGGGGGGGCCACAAGAAAAAGGACAGATTCTGCAGCTGTTTTTGAGGCATAAGTGACATGAGTGAGTAATTCAATGATTGGAGATAGAGAGTGAAAAAAGATTTTATAATTGCACCTTGTAAAACTCTCAATAGTCAGCTGAGACAATGTTGGTTAATATATTTATTCGAAATGGTCTGCATCTCATTTTGCAATACAGTCAAGGGTGCAATGGCACCGGAGCCCTAGAGCCTAAGGGGCCCCAAAAGTCCGATCTGGTCTATAGGAAAAGACTATTGCTATTAAGGATTTGCAATAATTGCGAGCCCTGTGGGAGCTTTCACATCGGGGCCCATAATCTTCAAGTTACACCACTGGATGTAGGGTAGCTAAGGCTGGTTTCACACTGGCGTTCCCCTCCGCAGTATTCTGCGGAGGGGAACCGCCATGTGAGCGCAGCCAGCGCAAGCCCCTATGTTTATAATGGGAGCGCACGGTGCTGTGCTTGACTGCACATGACCGTGCGCACCCATTCCATGCCATATGTGATCTGTACGCAGGCAGATGCCTGCATACAAATCACACACTCTCGTCCGCACCAGCAATGCAACATGTCGCGTCCCTGGTGCGGACGAGAGGGTGTGATTTGTGCGCAGGTATCCGCCTGCGTACAGATCACATATGGCAGTGAATGGGAGCGCACAGTCATGGCAGTCAAGCACAGCACTGTGTGCTCCCATTATAAACATGGGGGTTGCGCTGGCTGCGCTCACATGGCGGTTCCCCTCCGCAGAATGCTGCGAAGGGGAATGCCAGTGTGAAACCAGCCTAAAGGATTTGCAGAGCTGAAGCCTAATGTCCTTTCATCACACATGAACCACACAGTGCCTTTTGTGTATCAACGCTTTGCTCAAACAAGTTCTATAAAAATGGGTGCTGCCCTATGATTGATTTTTATGAAGATTTTTTTCTATTAAGTAGATTTGATAAATGACACAGACTATCTCATATATATGGAGGCCTTTAAATCACAAAAGTCAGTGATCTACACAAGTTTTCCATTACTAATCAAATGAGCCGCTGTTTTGATTATCCTGGCTGATTTGTGATCATTTATGGGATGTCTGATTGAAATACAAAGTTCATTTTCCACAATAAAATGACATATAAAATGTGATAACAGAAAATAAAATATTTCTCAGGGTTGTATTTTGCATGATCAGATTGCAGTTCTTTAGAATTTGGAATTTCACACTTGAAGTGCAGACCTTTGTGAGCTGGAGGTGAGTTAACATGTGGCTGCAGTCAAATTTATAACTATTCTGCACCAATTATTGAAAGGTCAAGGATTCCACTCCGAAGAGACCTCAAAGGGATGAATGAAATATGATCATTAAGCACCTTGTATCCACCAGCAGTTTGCAGCTGGCAAGTTCACAGGACCACAGAAATCTTCCTTCCTCTCTTCTTGCAACTTGATGAATTAACTTGTCCAGCAAATGAAACCCATCTGTTTAAGCTCACATCTAGCGAACACTGTGTTAGCATGACTGAGTATAGAACTTTAAACAATGCTGCATAGACAGTAAACTTGTAAATGCAAAAAATATGTCTCCGGTATGTGTCAATTCGATCATGTGACATAGTCTTAATAATGCTTATTACAACTTTTTTTTTAAAGGGAAGCTATTATCAGAAAAGTCTATTGTTTTTTTCAGGCTTTGTGTTACATATAGATATTTTTTGAATTATCATAATCTATATTAGAAAGCAAAATCAATAACATTGCAATTCTCAAACGACCACTGGGGCTTTTTAGGATTCGCACTTCCTGTTCAGGGAGAGTTTCTAGCTGGACTCTTAGGCTGGAAACACACTATCCGAGGGACATGCGAGTTACTCGCACGAGGAGTCTCGGATCATTCACCTGGCATGACCCCTGCCTCTTTGAACAGGATACTGTCAGTGGTATGTTTTTCGATTTAGCTCCACTGCTCCCATCCAGAGAGGGGGACACATCCTGGGTGAATGATCCGAGACTCCTGCGAGTAACTCAGCATGTCACTAGGACAGTGTATTTCCACCCAAAATCAGCAGAGGCAGATTACAATGACAGGTAACACCTCTATATACAGTTTATACTAGGCTGTGAAACAGCTGACCACATGACTCACACCCTGCTACTTCTACATTTGCACTTGCTCATTAGATGCTTCAATAAAAAAGACATAGTCAGAGTCTTTTCATTGTTGCTAATGTAAAAGTGAATTATCTTAAAAAAACAACCAAAAATTAAAGTCTAAAAAACCCAAGTGGCATGATTGAAAATTGCACACGTTCCATGTGTTCATTTTTAATATAGATTGTGATATGATTAAAAAAAGCATAGTAAAAAATAATAATGCACTTAACATAGAAACATCGTATAAACAATAGTGCATATTCTGATCAATTGATTATTTTTCATTAGGTTTTCCCACCTTATAAAGTTGTGGTTTATTGTTAGGATTTGACTTTACTGATCTTGAGACTTGAGTGAACCAGCACTCAATCAGTCTTACATCCTCTCCTCTCTTTTTTCCATGCTTATGCCAGTTTCCCAGGTCAAGTGCATAGGTCAAATTGTAGTTCTTTTACACAGCCAAGAACGCTAAGTTAAAAGGAACACAAGCTCTAAACGTTTTGGGAAAACCCTTAAACTCAAGAAAGTCACCCTATAGGATTTATTTTAACACTGAAGTCCCGGGAATTTAAAGATCCTTTGTTTTCAATGGTAAAAAGGTCAAATGACCCATCTCTGGGACTTCTAGTGTTTTTAAGGGATAGTTGTGTTAGATGTACACATCCAGTGCTCTATGCTGGGCACTGATTCTGGGTATTTGTGGGAAACTCAAAAGAGCCTTGATGGAGCTATTCACTATTATGAAACCGACAGTCACTTTGGATTCTGGTCTTTGTCTCAGCAGTGTCCATCCTATTAAGATGTACACAAATGAGTAATCTCAAAAAGATGGACACTATCAAGATGGAGGTCAGGTGGAGTCCAAAGTGATAATAGTTTATTGGGGCTTTGTTGGGGCTCTATTGGGTATCTTCGAGACTCTATTAGGGCTCTATTGGGGCTCTTTTGGGTATCTGTTGATGCTCTATTGGGGCTCTGTTGGGGCTCTATTGGGTCTCTGTTTGGGCTCTATCGGGGCTCTGTTGGGGTTCCCTTGACAATCTAGTTTTTCAGAGATTATGATGGAAACTCTAATGTAGTATAGCACAGGATATATGTGAACCTAACTTTAAACAATCTAGGTTTTTAGGTAGTTTTGAGACGAACAATAGTTTTACATTTGCTGTTCATTGCAGTTCTTTAGAAGGAAGACAGACATGAGAATAATTGTTAGTGTTCACAGGTTTTTCCTTTTAGAGCTTATAATATCAACACTTTACAAGTGTTAATATATCTCTTTAAGAGGTTGTAAACTTACTGTGTTGCAGCTTCTTTGGCTTTCCCAATAGTGCATCTGTGGATCTTGAGAAGTGGTAAAACTGTCAAAGGAATGGCCATCTAGGTAACTATGACAAGGTAGGATCTCAGAATCCTCTGGTAGAGGTGTAATATGCATCACAGTGGATCCAGGAGTGTATTTCAAGTGTTTATTCTGGTGTTTGTCCTTGCTGGATGATGGTTTCTTTATCCATCGTCTTACCTGGAAAATATACAACAAATTCAAATATTATAATAATAATCTTTATTTATATAGCGCCAACATATTCTGCAACGCTTCACAATTCAGAAGTACATATTAAAACAATCATAAGAAACAGTTATCAGAAAATTCAATACAATACAAAATACAATACAATACAGAATATAATACAATACAAATACAACAATTAGAGCAAAATAATGACAGCCCTGCTCATGAGAGCTTACAATCTAACAATGAGGTAGGGGTGACACACAGTACAGGGCTTATTTACAATGATGGTATAGTCAACTTGAGGAAATGGGGAACAGATAGGAGCAGCATAGTGGCCACCAATCATTATTTGTGATGCATTTGAGACTGGTGGAGTGGATAGGCTGTGTTTAAATGACTTTGACTAGGGATCTTCATAGGCCACCCTAAAAAGATGTGTTTTTAGGGATCGCCTGTAACTATCTAAGTTGTGGATAGACCTAATATATTGGGGTATAGCATTCAAGAGATTCGGTGCAGCTCGGGAGAAGTCTTGGAGCCGGGAGTGAGAGGTTTGGATTAAGGGCAGAAGTTAGTCTAAAGTCCCTTCCAGAGCGAAGAGAACGGGTGGGGTGATAGACAGAGATGAGGGTGGAGAGGTACGGAGGTGCTGCACCGTGAAGAGCTTTGTGGGTGAGAACAAGGAGATTGAATTGGATCCTATAGTGTATAGGCAGTCAGTGCAATGACTGGCATAGAGCCTGTTTCATTCACAGGTATGCAAAGGGTTGAAAAACTATAAGGGTCTGTGCACACATTGCAGATAAGATGCATTTTTGTCACTTTTTTTCTGGAAAGATTTATCGCAAAACCTGAACGGTTTCCTGATTCCATCAAAGTGAATGAGAATCCTGAAGTGTCATGGACGCGTTGTTTAGTCAATTCTTTCAACGTTTTTGCTGCAGATTTCACTCTGTGTGGGGAAAAATCTGCTCCAAAAAAACTGTAAAGCCGGACTGCCTTTTTGCCTTTAACAGCATAAGTTATTTTGTGTCTTGACTTGAATGAAATACTTGAACACTCACAATATAGCAATGATGCCATATTTTTAGGAGCTCAAACTGAATATTTATGTTGTAGTGTAGAGCTGATGAATCAGTATAGTCAGTCAACTTCTGAAAGTAACGTAAGAAAAAAGAAACATAGCAAACATTTTATCTCCCTAATTGCACTGCTAAGGTTTACTTCAATCAAACATATATCTATATATAATGTTCTGTATAATAAGACTATTTTTAGTTTAACAAATCCCCACCGCCTCGACAGGATGAAGGCTCTCCAACTAATGTGTTTAATCGTGGGAAAAAGCAGGCTTGTTGCCTGGTGCTGAATAGGTAAGTTGAAGCCTTCAGGCAGGTATGACATCAGTCTGAAGAGTGGTTCCTTTCTGCCTAGAAAGCTACCGCGAACATTACCTGAAAATGAAGAAGTGAGACAATTGGTAAGGTGACCTTGCACATTAAATATATTCCATGAAAAGTCCAGCTCACTCCCCAACCTGGCAGATGCTCGGATCACATAGCAAGAGGAAGAAAGGAATTTGTAGAACCAATGATCAAGTTAAAAACATCTACTTGACTTTATTGTATCTAGAAATCTAGATAAAAAATTATGTACAATAACTGACGTGTTTCAAGTGAATTTTAATCTATAATCAGCTTTGATCATAGGTGTACCCAGGATCAAAACTAAGGGGGGTCAAGACATGGTCGTTCAGCTCGTAAAATTTTTAGAACGGAAAAGGTGAATTAAACATAAATTTTAAGAAATTTATATGCAATTATAGCAGTGCTTTATTAATTATTACAATTATTTGCTTGCAAAAAATTTAGATTTTTTATTCTAATTAAATGTCTTATACTAATATCATTTTTCTTGGGTTTGAAGAAAACTTGTTCAAAACTTTCATTTCAATTCAGTCCCGATTTTCCTTGAAGAATTTCCAATGGACGCTCATCAAACACAACCCAGTCAGTCTGTCCTCTCCCATTGTACTTCTGAGCCAGGTCTTTACTCTTTGAAGGTTACTGAGAGATTGTTCAACAGGATATATGGCACCCATCCTGAAATATGGTCTCCATTCTGGTATATATGGCCCCCATCCTGGTATATTATTCCCAATCCAGGTATATGGCCCCTATCCTCGTATATATGATCCCCCATCCTGTTATTTGTCTTTCATCTTGGTATATGGCTCCCCTCCTGGTATACGGCCCCTATCCTGGTGTATGTCCCTCATCTTGATATATGTCTCTTAGTCTGGTATATGTATCTTATACTGGTATATGGTCCTGACCCTGGTTTATGGCCCCCATCTTGGTATATGGCCCCCATCTGGGTATATATCCCTCATCCCGGTATATATCCCTCATTCTGGTATTTGGCCCACCTAGGTATATGGCTCCCATCCTGGTATATAGCCCCCATCCTGGTATATATCCCACATCCTGGTATATATGGCCCCTATTATGACACACATAAAAAAATAAACAATTATACTCATTGTTCCCCCACAGCGCAGCATCCTCTTCCCTAGCTGGCAGCTAATCAGCGTGTAAGCGTGCAGCGATTACATCACTGATATGCGTCACATCCCCCACAAATTTTTTTTATGTGTGTGTCATGATCGGAGCCATATTCAAGGATGGGGGCCAAATACTTGTAATACCCATAATATAGTAATGCTACCAAATTTATAGGAGCTCAAACTGAATATTTATGTTGTATTGTAAAGCAGATGAATCAATATATTCAGTTAAATATTGAAAGGTAACATGAGAAAATAGAAAAGAATCATGGCAAACACTTTCATCTTCCACTTTCACTTCAAACAAACAAATATATATCTAAAAGAAATAATTTGGCAGCACCGCCAAAAATAATAAGCGTGCAAAAAGACCCACCAAGTTAATGTCCAAACCTTTAGATAATAAACAATAAGAGAGAGGCAGGCAGCACTCCAAGGTATATGTGATCAAAATTGTGGCTTTACTGATCCATAGGTGGCAACTGTTCTTGTGGACCCCCATCTGATGAAGACGGCAATCCGCCGTCAAAATGCATTGTGGAATAAACTGAGATAAGTAAATTATCCCACAGTGCGGCTTCCGTGTATTAGCGCTCCTTTGTTTCACAAATTTTTGTTTAATTGATTGTTCCTCCCCTCCTGGGAGTTTGTGTGGAGCTGCTTTACACTGAGAGCCCGGAATCGCCACCAAGGATCTGCCGTGACGTTATTTCTACTGATGTGGCATCTGCTGACTGGCTCCCGGTATCACGTGACCACTGTTTGAGGAAATGGAGTCGGAGGATCCGTGCAGCAGCGCTGCATTCACTGCAGATTCCTCTGTTGTGTGAGGGCAGCACTACAGCAACAGGTGAGAGGCTTAAACACAGCCCAGTTGTCCCCACTAGACCACTGGGTACTCCTCAGTGCACCCCCTATGTTTCTGTATTTACTGTTCTGTTCAGGACACAGAAGGAGAAAGATACATCTCTGCCTTATCTGATCTAGACTCCATTTGTTTCTTTAAAAAGGAATCCCTGCTGTACTGTGAGAGATCCTGTGTTTATCTGATCTCTTGGTTTTGCTGATCTCCTGTGCTGTGATGTGATATGCATATTCATCCTGTGGGGAGTGGACAGCAGAGAACCAAGTGATCATTCACAGTGAGTGACAGATGGAATGATTCTCTTTATTTGAAGTTTACAGAAGATATGAGGAAATATAAATATTAGAAATACATATATAGAAAGAGCTTAGAGAAAGGAATTAAAAAATGATAGCAGTTACATATGGATTTTTGAGAAGTCCTTTTCAAGCCACCACAAGTTAATGCATAATTCAACATGTTCAGTCAAATTGGATCTGACTCCTACAGACTGACATTTTGTAAAACATTTTTGATCTGGTGTACACCAGTATAAGGTGCCCCTTTGTGAATTTTTCAAATCTTTTAGCTGTCATGTGTTAGGAATACACTCCAGATATTGACTGGAATACATTTCTGTTTTAAAGACAATCTGTCACCAGATTTTCACTTTCTTATCCCAGAGCAACATAATGTAGAGTCAATGACCATGATTCCATCGATGTGTAACTTACTGGGCTGCTGAGTATAGTTTTGATAAGATCACTGTTTTATCCACATGAAAATATTATTAGATGACTACTTGGCCTACTGCAAAGTAGTCAAGTATATTCATCAACTCTATATGACTCTGCCCTGACACTGATTGACAGCTTTCTGTGTTTACTGTTGTGATGAACCGCACCTCACAGCTCCGCCCTCATGTCTGTTATATTTGCGATCCCGTGATACAATCCCATCCTTTCAGCCAAAATGTGTCAATCCATATCCCCTGTGGATTCATAAGATCAGCTTGGCATAGTTTTACACAGATAATACTTGTCTACATGGGCACAGGGTGGCAAAGGGAGTGAGATCCATGCAACCTACAATGTGGCACCACACTCGCTCACAACCCTGACATGCTGAGAGACCCCTTTTACTAGCTGCAGTGAAACAGTCTTACCAGCCTGTTAGGACTGCCTGCAGTTCCTCATTAGATAAAGCCCAGTCTGTTAACAGAATTATACAAGGCCAGAAAGCAATCCCAGTAGCATGTAATGTTAAACCAAGAACATGGACATGTGGATTTGTGGACTGAGATAAAAAAGCAACCCAGGATTAAATTATATATTTAATTGCCTTAAGGGCACACTAGACCAAACACCCAAACACTACATACACAAGAGATATACACATACAATGGTCAGATAGTAAATACAGATGGTAATGCAAGAGGAACATATACAAGTCAATTACTAGTCAGATTTTTTAGGTCTTGGTTCTGGCAGCTATATGGAAGGTGTGTGATGCTTGGGGGTCTCTGGTTACTTCCAGCACCATGCACATCCTGACCTCACTAGAAGACAACAATAGCTACTTTCTGGTATTTAAGATAACCCCTGGGTTGGTCACACACTTCCCTGATCCTGGGTTGTCCCTAATTCCCTTTCCCTTATGCTTGAGCTGAAAACTCCCAAAACCTTTGATGAGTCATAACTTTTCACCGAGCTGTTCTAGGGAGGTAGTCCTGATGCCATTAGATCTGGCTGGGTCCTCATTACACTTGGAGACCAAACACAGCTTCCCTACCTAGCTTCTACTAGTCATTCTCTATATCTTCCCATCCCAGGGTGCTAGAAAGAATCGAGACCCAGGTGCGTATATGACCTGTCCATGTGGTCCTGGAAATATAACCGGTGTAGGGCTGCAATATATGAAAGTTCCATAACTCCTTATCTTCTGTCTGTCTAAAGAATTCCTGTGAACCTGAACTCCCAACAGGGGGTTCATCCCGTTAGAAATCTTTGTTCTAGCTCTTGCTGTTGGAGGTGTGATTTTTTTCTTTTGTGCAGCTGGACCCCCTGTTGACCCAGATTTCCTGTCTAAATTTTCCAGTCTGTGGAGGCCTGAAACTGCTCATCCAGATATAATACATTGATTAGCAGGTCATTATATCTCTCATATTCTTCACAACTATATATGGGTTTAGAGCTGCCTATCAGTGGTGTGGGCGGGGATATAGAGCTCCACATTCAAATAACTGCTATCCTGCTGCAGAGAAAACGAAACAGCAAGCAACCCAATATTTGATACATTGCTGGAATCAGGGTCTCTGTCTTTACATCATTCTGCTCTCAGATGGGGTAGCAAAAACATGGTGAAAGATTCAGTTTAATTTATGTTATATTTTTTATTTCAATTATGAAGCACTTTCTTAGGAGTTGCACGGCCATCCACCATCTGCTAAGGATTCTTCCACTTTTTAAAACGCTGTTGATGGCGTGAAAATGTAATAAGTTTAACATTTTTGAGAAATTACAAGAAACAGTTAAACAAATATAAATTATAATATGTTATATTATAATATACTAATCATTCAATGAGTTATTGAAATGTTAAATGTTTAAGTGTTATTATTGTGGTATTATAAATATCTTGCTACCTGCTAACTTTGACAGTTTTAATGAAATTGCATAAGAAAACTAGCGTACTTATTTTCCACTATTTTGTAAGCAAGCATTTCTTCTTACTTTAATATGACCCTGCACATGGGTTACATTTTACTGAGTGGAAAGAATCTTGATCGAAATAGGAATAAGTTGACTTTGTGGGATTGTTCCTTACAAATATGCTCTACTGAAACTTATATCCGATTTCTGACTGATCAGATCCAGATGCACATCTGGCATCAATATGTGTTAGGTTTAGTCCATTGTATTCTACAATCATCACTAAGCTCTCAGTGTGTTAATCAAAGCTCCGAAGTTCATATTATCCATGAATTACACACCACATTAACCCCTTATTGACATCCGCCGTACATGTACAGCACAAATCGGTAGCGCATGTACAGAGCAGGCTCATGGGGTGAGCTCACCCCATACCCAGCAAGTAATGGCTGTGACACACAATGAGAACCTACCTCTAAGGCCACATGCACACGATCAGTATTTGGTGTTTTTTTACCTCAGTATCTGTAAGCCACAACCATAGTGGGTGATAGATACAGAAGTGGTGACATGTTTCTATTATACTTTTCCTCTGATTGTTCCACTCATGGCTTTGGCTTACAAATATTGAGGTAAAAACTGACCAAATACTCACCAAAAATGTGTGCATGTAGCCTTACAGCTACGGGTGCAGCGGTGCTCCACCCATGACTGTTAACCTCTTAATTGGCAGTTACAAACTCTGACGGTGGCATTAGCTACGTGCCAGCTTGGGGGTACATCATTCTATGCAGCCATCGGTGCCCCTGTGATGCAATCGCAAGGCATTTATGGTACCTGTGATTACGAGCGCCTTCGAAGCACAGTCTGTGGCTGGGCTTCACAGGAGACTATGCTTTTTACTGTATAGTATGAGTAATCAAAAGAGCAACATGTTCAAGTTCCCTCAGGGGTCTTATAACTGCAGGAAGAAAAGTGTTTAAAAAATATGAAAAAATACAAAAAATGAAAGTTCAAATCACCCCTCCTTTTCACTCATTAAAAAAATACACATATGTGGTATCATTGCAATGAAAAGTATAATCTATTAAATACAAAAATAATGAACACCATCAGTAAACACTTTAAACAGAACAAAATTCAAAACACCACAATTGAAATTTTTGGTTCCCTTTTGGGACGTCACATCACAAAAAATGTAAGAAGCGATTAAAATGTCATATCTATCTTAAAGTCATATCAATACAAAAAATTGTCTCACCCTGCAAAAAAAGAATCTATGGCATAGTGCCATGAGCTTAAAATTGAAAACGTTACATGTCTTGGAAAATGGAAACACTGTGAAGAAAACAGGCCTTCATATCTCTCTTGATATAAAAATATAAAAGTTATGGCTCTTGGAAGTAAAATAGGAAAAATGAGAGCACAAAAACTGAAATTGGCCATGGTCAGAAGGGGTTAATGTGTTGTCAAACATGATTATAACTGACTCAATTGCTAAAACAAATGTGGTGCAAAATAGCATTCACAAATGCTACACTAAGCTCCAATGATGCATAGTAAGAGCTGCAGCTGTAAAACGTAGTCAGATATGTTTGACCCAAAGACAACCACTAGAACTGATTGGAACTGATGGGAGCAATATCAGCCATGTCGATAAAATGTGTGTTGTTAATTGCCATTGACTGAATCATAATAATAATAATCCTTATTTATATAGCGCCAACGTATTCTGCAGCGCTTCACAATTCAGAGGTTTATATACAAACAGTCTTAAGACGCAGTTCAGGAAAATACAATGGTTGGGGGGAAAAAAAATGACAACCCTACTCGCAAGAGCTTACAATCTATGTTAAAGTAGGGGTGACACAAAGTAGAGGGGCTTATTTACAATCATGGTCCATCCATCTTGAGAAAGTGTGGAATAGATAAGAATGGAGTAATTGGCCACCAGCCAATCTGTGTAGAACTTTTGGGTCTAATGGAGCTTGACAGTTATGTTCAGGAAAGTAGTGGATAACCTACATCTAAATGACTTCGATTAGGGAGAATGATAGGCTGCACTTAAAGATGTCTTTTTAGCGAGCGCCTGAAAGTATGTAAGTTGTGGATAGTCCTAATTTCTTGAAGTAGAGCATTCCAGAAAATTGGTGCAGCTCGGGAGAAGTCTTGCAGCCGAGAATGGGAGTTTCAGATTAGTGCAGATAATGGTCTCAAGTCACTCAAAAAGCGAAGAAAACGGGTGGGGTGATAGACAGAGATGAGGGTAGAGAGGTGCTGCACCATGAAGAGATTTTTGTGGGCGAGAAAAAGCTATTTGAATTGGACACATTTAATTTTTATTAATATATTCCCAAGAAGTGGTGCAATAACCACCATAGATAGATAGTTTATTAGACAGATAGATCACGTCGCCCAGTATATGGAGCCTGGTTCAGAGAAGGAAGCCCCATAGGTTGTAACAGCAGCCATTGGCGTGTCTCACACCTGTCCTCCACAAAGCCAGTGGCAGTGATGAGCAATAACATCATAAGGTTACCGTAGTCCACTGCAGTCAGCTCTCACGCTATCTTCACTATGAACTGCTGTAACCTTATGACATCACCGCTCATCAAACTCGCCGACTCTGATGGTGCGCAGCGTGAAACCCGGCAGAGGCTGCTGTGTTACAGGCTATGAAGCCTACTACTGTGAACAAGGCTGGGCGACTGAGTGGGACCCCCATGTGGACTTCGTCAAAGCTATGTGGGAGTTATTTTAGGAATAAATTGGAGAATGAGGTACTGTGTCTTGTCCTTATTTTCTTTAGTTTTCTCTTTTTATGTCTTTCAGGTTCATTTTTGTGGTCTACTTCAAATTCTTGGCCTTCATGGCTTTTTTTCATAAATTGGTGAATGACGGATAGAATCATGAGATGCTTTTTTAGAATAAAATATTTTTGGGTATTTTTTTTTTTCCTTTTAATTTAGTGGGTTATTAATTGGGGTGTCTAATAGACACCCCTTTGTTACTAACACAAGGGCTTGATGCCAGCTGATAATTCATAGCTGACATCAACCTCCAAAACTAAGAGCCCAATTGCCACTATACTAAGGAAATCAGGAAGAGCCAGCCAGGGTAAAGCTACAGAATTGGTGCATTTAATGTGGTGCACCACTTTTAGTGTGGCTACAGACTGGAATATTTAGTCTGGGAAGGGCCAAATAACCTTGGATCTTCCCACCCTGGTATTACCAGCCCACAGCTGTCTGCTTTACCTTTGCTGTTGATCAAAATTTGATGGGACCCCATGACATTTTTTCATAATTATTTATTTCTTTGGCTAATAAGTGTGAAATCTATCTCTCTATCTATCTTTGCACATCTTTTACACATTAAAAGAATCATTTCAGTATATGTGTTTTTCATAGATATGTGTCACACGTATATCACACGGCTGTCATCCGAGTGCTGTACGTTTTTCATCCATGCTGCCAGTAAAAAAAACAGACATATCTACTTTTGGATCACTCATACACGTGCGTGGTTCACACGGACACATGATCCATGTGAAAATGCAATGTGAAGATCTCTATTGAGTTTAAATGGACACGACATGTACTGGAGACACAGATGTGTGAATGAGGCCTAAGGCAGATTTGAAGAAAGTTAGATCAGGAGCTTAACTTTCAACACCTAAAATGGGTTGTCCATTTTTCTGATTAAAGTCTACAGTAACCCTTTGTGATTTCAGACTTTTGAATCCATGGGATAGATTTCCATGCTGAGTATTTGAATTATTCTTTTTAAATGCAGATTTCTACATTCCAACCACCAAAAACTCATTGTGGAAACTTAACCTTACAGTATGTAGTGTGCATGTTATCAGGCTTCACCCATATTGCTGGTAAAAGTGGGCCATCATGAGACTGCAAGAATAACATTTGCTTACATGTTGTCAAGTGCCAATTAGATGTGCCCAGCCTATCTCATTTGACATGTTTTGAGAGACGGAAGGTTGGAATGTAAATCGCATACTTGGAGTCATGTGACTGCCCACTCTCACTGGCAATACTGGTGAATCCTGACAGCAGGCACACTGCACGCTGTCATGGTTCAGAAGTCTCCATTATCCAGTCACATATAGAGAATACAGATTCTTATCAAAAGTCTGGACAATGCCTTTAGGACTGCGTTCACATGCATTGCTCACACTGCAGCAGCTCTATGGCACTGTGGATTTTCCACTGCCTCCCTGTACAATCAGCTAATCTTGCCAGGAATAAGTTGTTTCACCTCTAATACTGAACAGCCTTTATTTTCATCAATGCAGTTTTGAAGAGCTATTGTAGTTAAAAGCCACCATATGACCGCAGTTTGAGGCTATGTGTAGAGCACCGCATTTTGTTTCTGTGACGCCCCTGCAACCAGAGTGGCCACAGGGTGAACTGCAACCAGGTAAGGTAGAGACAGTTGCCTGAAAACACCCACACAGGTACACACACCGACCCTACGCCTAGGACTCTAGGTTAGGCAAGGGGTAGCATGGGTTAAGAGTAGTGTAGGTGGAGCATAGAGCAGCACTGACCAAATGGGTGGAGAGACCAACAATAGAAAAACCTAGGAACACTCAGTTAGAGACAACAGTAAGAACAGAAGAAGAACACCAAGTTGGAGGCAGACATTCCCAGGAGGAGAGGTTCCCAGGAGGATGCAGAATCCTAGAGGCTATATTCTTAGGAGAGAAAGCTCACTCCATAGCCATAGGCGAGGGAAAGAAGCCAAAAAGCAATGGCACCCCACACTGAGAAAAAGGGAGCCTGGTGATCCCACAGCCATACCTGGGACACTGAAGTCTAGACCGCTACAGCCAGAGAGACGGCTCTATAGAGGTGACCGAGAGTACTCTAAGACCCTAATCACAGGACACACTGGCGTGGGGCAGGTACTCCATGACCTGCAGCCTACCTACTACCATGGTCTAGGAACACAGCCATCAAACTAGGGCTAGTGACCCTGAGAGAGAGGGACCCATCACACAAAAACCCATGAAGGCCCAGACCAAACCCGTGAGTGAGGAGACAGAGAGAGACAAGGGCCTGAAAGGACTTGAGGGAAGCAACGCAGAGGAGCTGCCTGAGCTGCATCACCTAGTTACCCGGAGCAGTGCTAAAGTGTGAGAACTGTAATTTGGAAGAGCTGAAACAACTATAACTTGTAAACTGTTGTGAACTGCTGCTAAAGAACCTTAAGTAAAGTACCCGGTAAGCTCACCATTGCCTGAGACTGCTTCTTTCCAGCGTTGCAGCAAAGTCCAGCCTGGGAAGCGACAGACTGTTGTCCCTACACACTGGCTGAAGAAGCTAGAGCAGCGAAGTAAGTATCTTACAAAAATCACAATCCCTCACCAGGCCTCTCCATCACTACTACACCTGCCCTGGGGACAATCAGCCCTACCCGAGGAGGGCTTACAATCCAAGCTGCCCTAGGTCACTGTCTCCAGCAGGAATATGGCAGCAGTGCTCCCCACTGACCACATACCCCGGGTGGCGTCACGACAAAATCCCCTGTAAATACCCACCTATTTGGACTGAGCCCAGGCGATGGGACCGGGTCACGACTATCGTGATATCCCCAGAGAGACAGCACTGGCCCGGCCCTGAGTACCCCACAGCCTGGGAGCGCCTCATTTCGAACAGAGAAAATTAGTTTATTAAGCTAATCACTCTCTGATGAGAGTTTGATTACAGTGTGAGGAGTGTGATGAGATTTTCTAAAATGTGGAGAAAATAGAAAAATAAATACCTGTCTTGTCCATTCTGTCAATCCGTGAAGATGTTAATTGACTGCAGTCCAATTTTCACCATGGGCCCCTTAACTTACATGGCCGAGAGTGATCCATTTTATGAAGGCAACGTGAATATGCTCTGATTTTGTCCTTGGACAGACTTGGTTTGGGGAAAGAATCAAATTTGTGCATGGCCCCATAAAATAACATTGCTCCAATTTCCATCAGATGTTTTCTCAGATTGCACTCAGGCTGCAAGTATGGTCGTCTGTATAAAGCTTGAGGCTAGGGTCACACTTGCGTCATGACCCCAGCCTGACGCAAGTGCAAAATACTTCGAAATTTTAGCCACAGCACATAGCGTTAACACTATGCACTGCCATGCAACGGAGCCCTATAGAAACACGATGTTTACCTTGCCAACTGGACACACACAAAGCTCCAGGAAGTGCGCTTTAGCTGAGAGCACAGGAAAACGCTGCAGACAGCATTTCCTAGCATTAACGCTATGCGCTGCAGCTGAAATTTCGAAGTACTTAGCGCTTGCATCAGGCTAGGGTCATGATGAAAGTGTGACGCTAGCCTCAACTAGATTGTTCCACTTTATTCTTTTCCCTGCAGTGAGGAATGGTCTGTGATGTGTTTAGTTTTCTTTGGAAGGAGAGACGCTTTCTATAGGCTTCAGTAGAAACATTTTCCATGATACACACAAGGATATGTGTTTCTGATTTTATACTCTGATTTCAATACATTTTATAATAATTGTCTGACAAGATATTTTATTGTATTAATTTTTACTTCATCTATAACAGTTAGTATGTGAATCTTTCATCTTTATATCCTTGTGGATTTACGCCATATTTAACGACCACCAAGTGACAACGTATTTGCCGATTAGTGGTGGTTTAATAACCTATTTACACAACGACCAAGCTAAAGATGCACACAGAGCAATCAGTAATAGATCAGTCTATGTGCCTAGGTGGCCATTGTTCTTGGACAGCTGAACTCTATTTGAGAGCTCTCAAAGTGTGCCCACTCTGTCTGCACTGCACTGCTCTCACTGTGGCTGATTGGAGGTACAGCATACACACTGTGAAGACTGTGCTCTGCCTACTCACAGACGGAATCCATACACAAGATATAATTGAAGAAATTAAGCATTTGTACACCGGACATGCCGACCCACCACCACCAGAGATGCTGCATCCCTGACCTACTGTCTCCTCCCCAATATCCTGTAGAATGTAAGCCCGCAAGGGCAGGGTCCTCTCCCCTCTGTATCAGTCTGTCATTGTTAATTTGTTTACTGTAAATTATATCAATCATTTTGTATGTAACCCCTTCTCATGTACAGCACCATGGAATTAATGGTGCCATATACAGTTGTGGCCAAAAGTATTGACACCCCTGCAATTCCGTCAGATAATACTCAGTTTCTTCCTGAAAATGATTGCAATCACAAATTCTTTGGTATTATTATCTTCATTTAATTTGTCTTCAATGAAAAAACACAAAAGAGAATGAAGCAAAAAGCAAAACATTGATCATTTCACACAAAACTCCAAAAATGGGCCAGACAAAAGTATTGGCACCCTCAGCCTAATACTTGGTTGCACAACCTTTAGCCAAAATAACTGTGATCAACCGCTTCCGGTAACCATCAATGAGTTTCTTACAATGCTCTGCTGGAATTTTAGACCATTCTTCTTTGGCAAACTGCTCCAGGTTCCTGATATTTGAAGGGTGCCTTCTCCAAACCGGCAATTTTAGATCTCTCCACAGGTGTTCTATGGGATTCAGGTCTGGACTCATTGCTGGCCACCTTAGAAGTCTCCAGTGCTTTCTCTCAAACCATTTTCTAGTGCTTTTTGAAGTGTGTTTTGGGTCATTGTCCTGCTGGAAGACCCATGACCTCTGAGGGAGACCCAGCTTTCTCACACTGGGCCCTACATTATGCTGCAAAATTTGTTGGTAGTCTTCAGACTTCATAATACCATGCACACGGTCAAGCAGTCCAGTGCCAGAGGAAGCAAAGCAACCCCAAAACATCAGGGAACCTCTGCCATGTTTGACTGTAGGGACGGTGTTCTTTTCTTTGAATGCCTCTTTTTTTCTCCTGTAAACTCTATGTTGATGCCTTTGCCCAAAAAGCTCTACTTTTGTCTCATCTGACCAGAGAACATTCTTCCAAAACGTTTTAGGCTTTCTCAGGTAAGTTTTGGCAAACTCCAGCCTGGCTTTGTTATGTCTCGGGGTAAGAAGTGGGGTCATCCTGGGTCTCCTACCATACAGTCCCTTTTCATTCAGACGCCGACGGATAGTACGGGTTGACACTGTTGTACCCTCGGACTGCAGGGCAGCTTGAACTTGTTTGGATGTTAGGCGAGGTTCTTTATCCACCATCCGCACAATCTTGCGTTGAAATCTCTTGTCAATTTTTCTTTTCCGTCCACATCTAGGGAGGTTATGTGACGACCCCGCTGTAAGGCTGAGCTGCTGGTAAGGCAGCACCCCGAGAACCCCGAGACCCTTAACCCCTATACAGGGATCTGGAATTATAGCGGGGCCCCGGAGGTAGCTACCTATGGGAGCAGCAGAGCAGGGAGGTCGTCTGGGAAGGGAAAAATCAGGAAGCGAAGAACGTAGTCAGGAGTCCGAGTCAAAACCGAGAGGGCAGTGAAGGTACAAAATCGTCAGGCGGTACAGAGTCGAAAATCCAGGCAAAGGTCAGAGTCAAAACCGAGAGGGCAGCGAAGGTACAAAATCGTCAGGCGGTACAGAGTCGAAAATCCAGGCAAAGGTCAGAGTCAAAGCAAATACACACTATGTCACTTGGGGAACCAAAACTATATCTGGCGGCCTGCAAGACAGGCTCCAATGTATTTGAAGGGTGCGGCTACCTCCCATAGGCTGGAGCTCACAGCCTGATGACCTCATCCGGACCGCCCCTAGAGCCAGGCCAGATGGAGATGCACGACTGGCTCCACCCATCCCACCTCTGACAGAAGAACGCAGGCTGCGCCTAACGGACACCTCTGCAGGGCCCGCTCTTCTGCGACCAACACCACCCAGAGGGGAAACGCAGCGGCGCTCAGCGACAGAGGCAGACGTCGCTGGAGCTGGTCCATATGTGGACAAGGCCCTCCTATCACCAGCACCACCAGACGAAGGAATCCGGCTCCCCCAGCGGCCGCGGCAGGAACACCGGCCACTGTGGACAAGGCCCTCCTATCACCAGCACCACCAGACGAAGGAATCCGGCTCCCCCCAGCGGCCGCGGCAGGAACACCGGCCACTGTGGACAAGGCCCTCCTATCACCAGCACCACCAGACGAAGGAATCCGGCTCCCCCCAGCGGCCGTGGCAGGAACACCGGCCACCGAGTCCAATGGCGATGTGACAGTACCCCCCCCTCTACGAGGGGCCTCCGGACCCACAAAACCCGGTTTATTGGGATGAAGAAGATGAAACTTCCGGATCAAACCCTTGGCATGGATATTACTGGCAGGCACCCAGGACCTCTCCTCCGGACCATAGCCCTTCCAATGTACCAGATACTGCACGGATCCTCTCACTAAGCGGGAATCAAGGATCCGCTGAACTTCGTATTCCACGGCACCCCCGACCAAGACCGGAGGAGGAGGGGACCGGACAGGACGAATCGGAGATCGGTACAATTTGAGAAGGGATTTATGGAATACATTGGGCAGTTTGAATGATTGAGGGAGCTTCAGACGAAAGGCTACAGGGTTAATCACGTCGATTATTTCGTACGGACCAATAAACCTGGGACCTAGTTTGGCAGACGGCACTTTGAGCTTGATATTTTTCGTGGACAACCAAACTTTGTCCCCAACTCCCAGGTCCGGACCCTTGGAACGCCGTTTATTAGCAGAAGACGCCTGCCTAGTCTGAGCCCCCTTTAAGTTTTTGTTCACTTCAGACCAGATAGTCTTTAACTGATCTACGGACCTTTCTACCCCAGGGACGTCAGAAAGCCTAGAAGAAAATGAACAAAAGCGCGGGTGCAGCCCATGATTACAGTAGAAAGGGGTGGTCTTGATGGACTCCTGGTACTGGTTATTCATGGCGAATTCTGCTAGTGGCAGATGTTCCACCCAATCAGATTGCTGCTCAGAGACATAACAACGTAGATACTGTTCGAGAGCTTGATTAGCGCGCTCGGTTTGACCATTGGTTTCAGGGTGATAGGCAGAAGAAAAGGAATAGTCAATTCCAATCCGTTTACAGAATGCCCTCCAAAACTTAGAAACGAACTGGGTGCCCCTGTCAGAAACAATATTCACAGGAACACCATGCAATCGCACAACATGATTAATGAATACTTTGCTCAGGGTCTCGGAATTAGGTAACCCGGACAGCGGAACAAAATGACACTGCTTGCTGAATCTGTCTACCACTACCCAGATACAAGTCTTCCCTTCTGAGAGTGGCAGGTCAGTAATAAAATCCATGGAGATATGAGTCCAAGGACCCTCAGGGGTAGGCAAGGACTGGAGCAACCCAGCGGGGCGGTTGCGGGGAGTCTTAGCGCGAGCACAGGTTTCACAAGCCAGTACATATTCCTTACAGTCCTTTACTATGGTTGGCCACCACAAATTCCTGGTTACAAGTCTGATGGTGTTATTGATACCAGGATGCCCTGCGAGGACAGAATCATGAGCTTCCTTAAGGACTTTGAGGCGGTATGTGGCAGGGACGAATAGTTTCTGGGCAGGAGTAGTGTCAGGGGCCTGTTCTGGAGATCTACGAATCTCTTCCAGAAGGTCCAAGGACACAGCCGAGACAACAATCCCCTTGGCTAAAATGGGAGTCGGTTCAACGTCCCCGACTTGTATGGGGCAAAAACTTCGAGACAGGGCATCAGCCCTCACATTTTTGGTACCTGGTCGGAAAGTGATAACAAAATCAAATCTGGAGAAGAACAAAGCCCACCTAGCCTGTCTAGGATTCAGTCTTTTTGCTGACTCCAAGTAGGTCAGGTTTTTGTGGTCAGTGATTACGGTAATCTTATGTTTGGCGCCTTCGAGGAAGTGGCGCCATTCCTCGAAGGCCCATTTGATTGCCAACAACTCTCGGTTACCTATGTCATAATTCATCTCGGTAGATGAAAATTTTCGGGAAAAGAAGGCACACGGACGAAGCTGAGTGAGGGATGCAGTGCCTTGTGACAGCACTGCTCCCACTCCAACTTCAGAGGCATCTACCTCTACAATGAACGGGCGGTCCAGATCAGGCTGAACCAATATTGGGTCAGAGGAGAAACATTCCTTTAATTTAGAAAATGCATAAATTGCTTCAGGCTTCCAATTAACCACATCCGCCCCTTTACGTGTCAAATCAGTGAGAGGTTTGGCTATCTCGGAAAACCCTTTAATAAATTTGCGGTAATAGTTAGCGAAACCCAAAAATCGCTGCAGTGCCTTCAGAGACTTGGGTTGTACCCATTCCTTAATGGGTTTAATTTTGGCAGGATCCATGCGAAAACCTTTAGCAGATATAATATACCCCAAAAAGTTTATCGCCTCCTCCATGAAGACACATTTCTCTAATTTGGCGAATAGAGAATGCTCTCTGAGTCTTTGGAGCACAGTACGGACATGTCGGACGTGTGACCAAAGACCAGGAGAAAAAACCAGAATGTCGTCCAAATAAACGACTACATATACACCACTGATGTCTCTGAATATATCGTTCACGAAATTCTGAAAAACTGCAGGTGCGTTGCTTAACCCGAACGGCATTACGAGATACTCAAAATGGCCGAGAGGCGTATTGAACGCAGTCTTCCACTCATCGCCTTCTTTTATACGGACCAGGTTATATGCTCCCCTGAGGTCCAGTTTAGTGAAATACCTGGCTCCCAACAGCTGATTATAAAGATCAGGGATGAGTGGAAGAGGATACTGGTTTTTCACAGTGATCGCGTTTAATTCGCGGTAATCAATGCAAGGTCTGAGGCCGCCATCTTTCTTTCCCACAAAAAAGAAACCGGCCCCTACTGGTGAGGTGGACGGTCTAATATACCCTTTTCTCAGACTGTCTGCTATGTAATCATTCATAGCCTGACGTTCAGGACCAGAGAGATTAAATATTCTCCCCTTTGGGAGACGAGAAGCAGGTATCAAATCTATGGCGCAATCATACTTTCTGTGAGGGGGTAATTTCTCTGATTCCTGAATAGAAAATACATCCTCAAAATCTCTAAAGGCAAATGGTACAAATGGAGGAGTCTTGACCTTCACTTGGTTTACAGATAGCGAGATACAGTGTTCCTGACACTTTGGGCTCCAGCGCACGATGTCACCCAAGTGCCAGTCTATGACTGGGTAATGTTTGCGTAACCATGGCATGCCCAGGACTACTGCAGATGATAAATTATTGATAGCAAAAAATGACACATTTTCAACATGTAAAGACCCCACCAGCATTGACACTTCCTCAGTGACAAATTCCACTTCACCCTGGATGAGTGGAGTGCCATTAACTGCGGTGGTTCTAATGGGGGCATTAAGCCTCAGCAGTGGTACACCAAGAGTCCTAGCTACCTGGGGATCTATGAAATTGCCCTCTGAACCACTGTCAACATAAGCCTCTAAACACACAGATTTCTTAAGGTAAGATAAAGAAATAGGTAATAAAACTTTGGCAGCATCTGCTGGCAATACCTGTGCACCCGGGCAGGCAGAGCCAGAGCCCCCCAGGTGCTGACATCCAGGGTATGAGGCCTTCTGATCTCCAGTGTTCCTGCAGAGGACTCCAGCTTCTGGCTTGTACAGCATGTTGAATGAGATGATGGGAGTGTTCCTCCACAGGACTGAGAAGCTGGACACAGGCAGGTGCCTTGAGGGAGCAATCAGCAGACACAGCTCAGAGAAAAGAAAAAAAAAACCATTGGGAAAAGGTAAAAGGAATGCTTTATATATATAGTCTATCTATATATATAAAGAATGGTGTGGCCAGATATAATGTGACGACCCCGCTGTAAGGCTGAGCTGCTGGTAAGGCAGCACCCCGAGAACCCCGAGACCCTTAACCCCTATACAGGGATCTGGAATTATAGCGGGGCCCCGGAGGTAGCTACCTATGGGAGCAGCAGAGCAGGGAGGTCGTCTGGGAAGGGAAAAATCAGGAAGCGAAGAACGTAGTCAGGAGTCCGAGTCAAAACCGAGAGGGCAGTGAAGGTACAAAATCGTCAGGCGGTACAGAGTCGAAAATCCAGGCAAAGGTCAGAGTCAAAACCGAGAGGGCAGCGAAGGTACAAAATCGTCAGGCGGTACAGAGTCGAAAATCCAGGCAAAGGTCAGAGTCAAAGCAAATACACACTATGTCACTTGGGGAACCAAAACTATATCTGGCGGCCTGCAAGACAGGCTCCAATGTATTTGAAGGGTGCGGCTACCTCCCATAGGCTGGAGCTCACAGCCTGATGACCTCATCCGGACCGCCCCTAGAGCCAGGCCAGATGGAGATGCACGACTGGCTCCACCCATCCCACCTCTGACAGAAGAACGCAGGCTGCGCCTAACGGACACCTCTGCAGGGCCCGCTCTTCTGCGACCAACACCACCCAGAGGGGAAACGCAGCGGCGCTCAGCGACAGAGGCAGACGTCGCTGGAGCTGGTCCATATGTGGACAAGGCCCTCCTATCACCAGCACCACCAGACGAAGGAATCCGGCTCCCCCCAGCGGCCGCGGCAGGAACATCGGCCACTGTGGACAAGGCCCTCCTATCACCAGCACCACCAGACGAAGGAATCCGGCTCCCCCCAGCGGCCGCGGCAGGAACACCGGCCACTGTGGACAAGGCCCTCCTATCACCAGCACCACCAGACGAAGGAATCCGGCTCCCCCCAGCGGCCGTGGCAGGAACACCGGCCACCGAGTCCAATGGTGATGTGACAGGTTAGCCACAGTGCCATGGGCTTTAAACTTCTTGATGATACTGCGCACGGTAGACACAGGAACATTCAGGTCTTTGGAGATGGACTTGTAGCCTTGAGATTGCTCATGCTTCCTCACAATTTGTTTTCTCAAGTCCTCAGACAGTTCTTTGGTCTTCTTTCTTTTCTCCGTGCTCAATGTGGTACACACAAGGACACAGGACAGAGGTTGAGTCAACTTTAATCCATGTCAACTGGCTGCAAGTGTGATTTAGTTATTGCCAACACCTGTTAGGTGCCACAGTTAAGTTACAAGTGCTGTTAATTACACAAATTAGAGAAGCATCACATGATTTTACTACAAGTACCAATACTTTTGTCCACCATCTTTTTTATGGTTGGTGTGAAATTATATCCAATTTGGCTTTAGAACAATTCTTTTTGTGTTTTATTGAAGTCAAATTAAATGAAGATAACAATAGCAAAGAATTTGTAATTGCAATCATTTTCGGGAAGAAATTGAGTATTATCTGACAGAATTGCAGGGTTGTCAATACTTTTGGCCACAACTGTAAATAAATAAATAATAATAATTACAACACAGAGCAGCAAAATAGAATAATTAACCCTATTACAATATTTTTCAAATTACATACCGTATACAGTTAGGGCCAGAAATATTTGGACAGTGACACAATTTTCGCGAGTTGGGCTCTGCATGCCACCACATTGGATTTGAAATGAAACCTCTACAACAGAATTCAAGTACAGATTGTAACGTTTAATTTGAAGGGTTGAACAAAAATATCTGATAGAAAATGTAGGAATTGTACACATTTCTTTACAAACACTCCACATTTTAGGAGGTCAAAAGTAATTAGACAAATAAACATAACCCAAACAAAATATTTTTATTTTCAATATTTTGTTGCGAATCCTTTGCAGGCAATCACTGCTTTAAGTCTGGAACCCATGGACATCACCAAACACTGGGTTTCCTCCTTCTTAATGCTTTGCCAGGCCTTTACAGCCGCAGCCTTCAGGTCTTGCTTGTTTGTGGGTCTTTCCGTCTTAAGTCTGGATTTCAGCAAGTGAAATGCATGCTCAATTGGGTTAAGATCTGGTGATTGACTTGGCCATTGCAGAATGTTCCACTTTTTTGCACTCATGAACTCCTGGGTAGCTTTGGCTGTATGCTTGGGATCATTGTCCATCTGTACTATGAAGCGCCGTCCAATCAACTTTGCAGCATTTGGCTGAATTTGGGCTGAAAGTATATCCCGGTACACTTCAGAATTCATCCGGCTACTCTTGTCTGCTGTTATGTCATCAATAAACACAAGTGACCCAGTGCCATTGAAAGCCATGCATGCCCATGCCATCACGTTGCCTCCACCATGTTTTACAGAGGATATGGTGTGCCTTGGATCATGTGCCGTTCCCTTTCTTCTCAAAACTTTTTTCTTCCCATCATTCTGGTACAGGTTGATCTTTGTCTCATCTGACCATAGAATACTTTTCCAGAACTGAGCTGGCTTCTTGAGGTGTTTTTCAGCAAATTTAACTCTGGCCTGTCTATTTTTGGAATTGATGAATGGTTTGCATCTAGATGTGAACCCTTTGTATTTACTGTCATGGAGTCTTCTCTTTACTGTTGACTTAGAGACTGATACACCTACTTCACTGAGAGTGTTCTGGACTTCAGTTGATGTTGTGAACAGGTTCTTCTTCACCAAATAAAGTATGCGGCGATCATCCACCACTGTTGTCATCCGTGGACGCCCAGGCCTTTTACAGTTCCCAAGCTCACCAGTCAATTCCTTTTTTCTCAGAATGTACCCAACTGTTGATTTTGCTACTCCAAGCATGTCTGCTATCTCTCTGATGGATTTTTTCTTTTTTTTCACCCTCAGGATGTTCTGCTTCACCTCAATTGAGAGTTCCTTTGACCGCATGTTGTCTGGTCACAGCAACAGCTTCCAAATGCAAAACCACACACCTGGAATCCACCCCTGACCTTTTAACTACTTCATTGATTACAGGTTAACGAGGGAGACGCCTTCAGAGTTAATTGCAGCCCTTAGAGTCCATTGTCCAATTACTTTTGGTCCCTTGAAAAAGAGGAGGCTATGCATTACAGAGCTATAATTCCTAAACCCTTTCTCCGATTTGGATGTGGAAACTCTCATATTGCAGCTGGGAGTGTGCACTTTCAGCCCATATTATATATATAATTGTATTTCTGAACATCTTTTTGTAAACAGCTAAAATAACAAAACTTGTGTCACTGTCCAAATATTTCTGGCCCTAACTGTATACTCGTGTATAAGCCGACCCGTGTATAAGCCGAACCCCTACTTTTGCCCCCAAAACCTGGGATAACCTATTGACTCATGTATAAGCCGAGGGTGGACCCCAGCACAGGTATACAGCCCCCAGCAGTGTGGTATACAAGCCCCCCCAGTGTATACAGGCTCCCATGGTGTATACAGCAGCCTCCCCAGTGGTATATACAGGCCCCAGCAGTATTACAGCAGCCTCCCCAGCAGTATATACAGCAGCCCCAGTGGTATACAGCAGCCCCAGTGGTATATAGCAGCCCCAGTGGTATACAGCAGCCCCAGTGGTGTGGTATACCGCAGCCCCAGTGGTATATAGCAGCCCCAGTGGTGTGGTATACAGCAGCCCCAGTGGTATATAGCAGCCCCAGTGGTATATAGCAGCCCCAGTGGTATATATCAGCCCCAGTGGTGTGGTATACAACAGCCCCAGTGGTATATAGCAGCCCCAGTGGTATATAGCAGCCCCAGTGGTATACAAGTTCTCAAATGCTGGCACTCACCCCCCCTCTTTTGTAATGCCCCCCCGCTGCTTAACTTACCATCCCTGGTCTTCTGCACTGCACCGCGCCGGTCTTCTGTGCTCCGTCCTCCATGCTCCCGTCCTCGCTGCATCCGAGGTCCCCGGCCGTCGCAGTAACGATGATGTCATCGTTACTGCGATGGCCGGGGATCCCGGATGCAGCGAGGATGGGAGTATGGAGGACGGAGCACAGAAGACCGGCGCGGTGCAGTGCAGAAGACCAAGGATGGTAAGTTAAGCAGCGGGGGGGGGGCCTTACAAAAGAGGGGGGTGGGCGAGTGCCAGCATTTGGGGGCCATATATTTAGATATGCTCTGCTTCTCCCTGCCGCTGATTGACAGAGGGAAGCAGTGCATATATAATGAGTGGCCCCACGTGATGGGGCGCTCATACATCAGCCTCCCCCTGCCTCCTCCAGCCCCGGACACAGCCCCCACCACAGCCACCACACCATGTGTACCGTATTGACCCGTGTATAAGCCGAGGGGGGGACTTTTCAGCCCAATTTTTAGGCTGAAAAACTCGGCTTATAGACGAGTATATACGGTATATAACATGAAAATTAAATAAACAAGTAAATAAGATTTTTCTCTTTACCGACCTAGGAAATTGTCAACCGTTCACTAGGAATTAACAAGAATAGGCGGAAACACAATGTACATACAAATAGGAAATTATGAATTGGCAAATAACTAATTACTTATAGTGCAGACACACCTATTAAAAAAACTGAAAGAGTATTGGTCATTAGGCAACACACCCAGTGCTGGCACCCTCACGAGGGATGTAACTGAGACTACTGGCCAGATTTAGAACATCGTTCTATTCGGACCATAGTGTTCCCATCTCATCTAACCAGCAAAACTCACGTATCTCTCACCTTCAGATCTGGGTGGCAATAAACTGTTGCTGAAAGTAACCTTGGCCTGGCACAATTGTTGCTGATGGCAAAAATATAAATTTCATGTACTCACAAAAATAATTGTAGTTTGATAAATGAATTCAAAGAATGGCTTATAAATAATGATGCTTGGTTATACAGATCTGTTGGGTGCTTCAAAGTATTTTTGATTTTGCTTTATTTTAGCTTAAAATTAAACATATTATCAGAACACAAATTCCGTTTTCCTGATGTTTCTATATTATTATCATTATTATAATTATGCCATTAGGTAATGTTCCTTATGAGTGGTGTTGTAGTTTCGATATATATATACTGTACATTCGTAAAACTATATTTTAGATGCTAAATATAATGATGTTGCTTTACTACTGCCCAATACTGGATTCTCCTGTTTCTCCTGTCTGTGCAATCATTTCCACTATCTATAGCGATAGCCAGTTTTATTCTTGGCAATCATAACAAACTGTATGGTAATACACCTTAATAGCAGCAGGATGGAATAAACAACTGCACCTGTCAGATAGGAAAAGAACACGTTTCTAATGCATTATATTTATTGACTCATTTATTATGACACAATCATATTTTTATGAATGTATAGAAACGTTTCTATATGTAGCATAAACATGGGACAAAAATCTATTATATAATCACGAATGAGTTTTTTGCCCCTTTTGAGTCCGCTCGCGCTGCGAGTCAGCGTGGTCATGTGGATACGCCCGAAGCATTGGCCGCGCAGCGGCCATTGCGAGCAGTTCTAAGGCGACTCACTATGCCCGCGCAGCGGGCATGGCGAGTCGCCTTAGCAGCGCGAAGCATTGGCCGCGAAGCGGCCATTGCGAGTCAGAGACTCGCTCTTCTAGAATCCCGATGCATGTGCATCGGGCACCCAGCTAGTAGCAAATAATTACATTCATGCAATGACCTAAAGGACGTTTAAAGAGTAGCCGTCATTTTAATTATCATTTCACTAGACGGGGCCTGATTCTATCGCATTGGGAGATTATAGAATATGTGAGATTATATATTAGTTCAACTATATTATTAATGTTTTACTACATACAAAAAAATAGGTGCATGTAGAACTGTGCAATAGCAGTTGAATTTTCTAAAATGCAAACAACATAGTAGGTAGATATATTAATTATAAACGGTATCCCAATGGTACCAGTTATGTGTGTGACCAATATGTATGTTGTAACAGGCAATGGTATCCAAATGGTACTACCGTAGTTATGTCAGTGACCTCAAATCTGGCAAATGGAGTAATATTGGGAATGTTTTGCTGTACTAATATGGCGGCCATTACATCCTTAGTGCTACTGCGGACGCGTTAGATATGATATGATGGTAGATGCTAGCCTGTATTTGCTCATTCCAGATCTGACGTGACTTGTGGCACGTGATAGGATCGTGGTTGAGCGGTGGTCGAAGCCCGCCCTTGCATGATTCTAGTGGATGGGAGGGAATGTCACCACGCCCACCAAAGAAGCTGTACACGCCTATCAGGTGGTAATGTCTACTGAATGTATGGTATGCTTCATGGTGGGCATGGCAGGGTTAGTTGGTATAAGGGTTCATTGTTGCTTGTTAATTGAATAAACTTCTTGATAAACTTGATAAATTTTGGAGGTTGTATCGCTGCCTTAGAATATCTCCTTTCCTTGTTAAAGGGTTAGTTGTTGGGCGTAGCATTGTAGCCTATACTAGGGAGTCTTAGCCCCCTGTATCCCTTTGAGTCTTACTCCCAGACCCCAACTGCAATTATAATAAGTCCATGGCCATGTCTCTTCCTAAAGTAATGACCGAGGGTAGCAATATGGCCACTGCTACACCCAGCCTACTACTGTGCATACTTGGGTGTATAAAGATGATGGCCGTGTCAGTTACTGCGCATGAGCATGGAAAGATATTTTTACTTTTACTATCTGGCCAATCAGGAGATACCTAGATCTGCCTGTGCTGTGACCAGTGTCCTCTAGGTGGCACTATTTTGGGGACAAACTTACAGACAGACAAAGGCTTTTATGTAAGTAGATAAATAAACAGTACAAATGAAAACAAGACTTTGTAATATATCGTATCAGAGAAATCCACTTCCTTTTTCCACCAAGACTGAACGTTTTAACTTAGGGGTTTACTCATTTTTGTTGCCAGCTGTTTAGACATTAATGGCTTGTTGAGTTGCTTAGAAAGCACACCAAATTCACACTGTTATATAAGCTGAACACTGACTTCTTTACATAGCATCAAAGTGTAATATCTTCAGTGTTGTCCCATGAGAAGATATAATAAATTATTTACCAAAAATATGAGGGGTGTACTCACTTTTGTGATATACTGTAAGAATCTATTCAGCCATACTTTTGTTGTTTTGGGAATCTTAGCTGAAAAATGTATACTGCCATTGAAGAGTGTGTGTTCATGTATGTTGGGGAGCTTCATGGAAAGTGTTCTAACACTGGAAGGAATGACTTTTGAAAGCAGTATTTTGTGTACAGTACCTGAGGAAATTCAATGTGTTCACTTCAATATGGAATTGCTCATGATTAAAAGTCTTTGGGCAGAACATCAAGAACATTTTGGCTCTGGGATCAAATAAATCCTTTTATAGTAGCCAAATAATCGGATTTCTTTTCCTTTATTTAACTTTAGAAAAGGAGGAGAAGGTTACAGCTGAGCGCTATATAATTCAGGTACACTGCTATATTGTCACATCTGCTCACATGGACATGAAGAAATCTGGTGGCCCAGAATAAAATGGGACAACATAGCTAAAGCTGCAGTATTGCAATACAGGGGCGTACATATCATTGGTGCAAACAGTGTATACATATTTATATATATACAGTGGGTATGACAAGTATTCCGACCCCTTTAAATTTTTGAATCTTTGTCATATTGCAGCCATTTAGTGAATTCAAGAAAGTTCATTTTTTCTCATTAAAGTACACTTTGTACCCAATCTTGAGTGAAAAAAATAACAGAAATGTAGACATTTTTGCAAATTTATTAAAAAAGAAAAACTGAAATATCACATGGACATAAGTATTCAGACCCTTTGCTCAGTATTGAGTAGAAACACCCTTTTGAGCTAGTGCCACTATGGGTCTTCTTGGGAATGATACATATTTTTCAAACCTGGACTTGGGGACCCTCTGCCATTCTTCCTTTCAGATCCTCTCCAATTCCATCAGATTGGATGGTGAACGTTGGTGGACAGTCATTTTCTGGTATCTCCAGAGATGCTCAATTGGGTTTAGCTCAGGGCTCTGGCTGGGCCAGTCAAGAATAGTCACAGAGTTGTTCTGAAGCCATTCCTTTGTTATTTTAGCTGTGTGCTTTGGGTCATTGTCTTGTTGGAAGGTGAACCTTTAGCCAAGTCTGAGTTCCAGAGCATTCTGGAAGAGGTTTTCATCCAGGATATCTCTGTGCTTGGCCACATTCATGTTTCCTTTAATTGAAACCAGTTGTCCTGTCCCTGCAGCTGAAAAACAACCCCATAGCATGATGCTGCCACCACCATGTTTCACTGTTGGGATTGTATTGGGAAGGTGATGAGCAGTGCCTGGTTTTCTCCACATATACCGCTTTGAATTATCACCAAACATTTCTATCTTCGTCTCATTAGTACAGAGAATCTTATTTGTCATATTCTGGGAGTCCTTGATGTGTTTTTTTGCAAACTCTATGCGGGCTTTCATATGTCTTGCACTGATGCACTGAGGAGAAACTTCCGTTGGCCACTCTGCCATAAAGGCCCAACTGGTGGAGGGCTGCAGTGATAGTTGACTTTGGGGATTTTCTCCCATCTCCTGCATCTCTGGAGCTCAGCCACAGTGATCTTGAGGTTCTTCTTTACCTCTCTCACCAATGCTCTTCTCCCACGATTGCTCAGTTTGGCTGGATGGCCAGATCTAGAAAGACTTCTGGTGGTCCCAAACTTCTTCCATTTAAGTATTATTGAGTTCACTATGCTCTTAGGAACCTTGAGTAAGCCAGAAATTATTTTGTAACCTTGGCCAATCTGTGCCTTGCCACAATTCTGTCTCTGAGCTCCTTGGGCAGTTCCTTTGACCTCATGATTCACATTTGGTCTGACATGCACTGTAAGCTGTGAGGTCTTATATAGACAGGTGTGTGCCTTTCCAAATCAAGCCCTATCAGTTTAATTACACACAGCTGGACTCCAATGAAGGAATAGAGCCCTCTCAAGGAGGATCACAAGGAAATGGACAGCATGTGACTTAAATATGAGTGCCTGAGCAAAGGGTCTGAATAATTATGACCATGTGATATTTCAGTTTTTCTTTTTTAATAAATTTGCCAAAATGTTTATATTTCTGTTTTTTTTAGTCAAGATGGGGTGCAGAGTGTACAGTAATGAGAAAAAAATGAACTTTTTTGAATTTACCAAATGGCTGCAATGAAACAAAGAGTGAAAAATGTAAATGGGTCTGAATACTTTCCATACTCACTGTATATACTGTAATGGAGGCTAGTTCAGTTGTCAATTCTCAAAGTCATGAAGGAGTATTTTTGGTAGCTCTATCTACCGTGGTTTATCCTTTGAATATAAGTCTTGTTTATCCTCTCATGCATATTAAGATGTACCGTATATACTCGTGTATAAGCCGGTTTTTCAGCCCAAAATTGGGCTGAAAAGTCTCCCCTTGGCTTATACACGAGTCAATACGGGGGGGGGGGTGTCCGGGGCTGTGGAGGCTTCAGGAGGCGGGGGGGGGAGGGCTGCTGTATGAGCGGCCCCGTCACGTGGGGCCGCTCATTAAATATGCACTGCTTTCCCCTGTCAATCAGCGGCAGGGGGAAGCAGTGCATAACTAAATAAATCCCCCCCAAGTGCTGGCACCTGCCCCCCCTTGTAAGGGCCCCCCCCCCCGATGGTTATATTACCATTCCGGACTTCTGATCCGCGCCGCTCCTCGCTGCTCCTCGCTGCTCCCTCCGTCCGTCTTCTACATCCCGGATCTCCGGCCGTCGCAGGCATGTGACGTCATCGCGCGGCCGGGGATCCCGGATGTAGAAGACGGACGGATGGAGCAGCGAGGAGCAGCGAGGAGCGGCGCGGATCAGAAGTCCGGAATGGTAAGAGAAGCAGGGGGGGCCCTTGCAAGGGGGGGCGAGTGACAGCATTTGGGGGCTGCTGGGGACCCCCAGGGGGCTGCTGGGGACCCCCTGGGGGCCGCTGTGTACCCCCAGGGGCTGCTGGGGTACCCCCTGGGGGCTGCTGGGGACCCCCTGGGGGCTGCTGGGGACCCCCTGGGGGCTGTTGGTACCCCCAGGGGGCTGTTGGTACCCCCTGGGGGCTGTTGGTACCCCCAGGGGGCTATTGGTACCCCCAGGGGGCTGCTGGTACCCCCAGGGGGCTGCTGGTACCCCCAGGGGCTGTTGGTACCCCCAGGGGGCTGCTGGTACCCCCTGGGGGCTATTGGTACCCCCAGGGGGCTGTTGGTACCCCCTGGGGGCTGTTGGTACCCCCAGGGGGCTGCTGGTACCCCCAGGGGGCTGTTGGTACCCCCAGGGGGCTGCTGGGTACCCCCAGGGGGCTGCTGGGTACCCCCTGGGGGCTGCTATATGTACCCCTGGGGGCCTGCTGTATACCACTGGGGCTGCTGTATACTACCACTGGGGCTGCTGGGGCTCCTGTATACTACCACTGGGGCTGCTGGGGCTCCTGTATACTACCACTGGGGCTGCTGGGGCTCCTGTATACTACCACTGGGGCTGCTGGGGCTCCTGTATACTACCACTGGGGCTGCTGGGGCTCCTGTATACTACCACTGGGGCTGCTGGGGCTCCTGTATACTACCACTGGGGCTGCTGGGGCTCCTGTATACTACCTCTGGGGCTGCTGGGGCTCCTGTATACTACCACTGGGGCTGCTGGGGAATCTGTATACTACCACTGGGGCTGCTGGGGAATCTGTATACTACCACTGGGGCTGCTGTATACTACCACTGGGGAGGCCTGTATACCACACTGCTGGGGTCTGTATACCTGTGCTGGGTCCACCCTCGGCTTATACACGAGTCAATAGGTTTTTCCAGATTTTTGGGGCAAAAGTAGGGGGGTCGGCTTATACACGGGTCGGCTTATACACGAGTATATACGGTACTTTGACTACTGCCTTTGGAAAGACGCCCACACTATAATTAAGTATCCAGTTCGGAGAGTCAAATTATATTCATGGGCATCCTGAAAATATTAGTTTCCTGCAAGTTTAGAAAACATTTTTTTTTATAAATTAATTTTTTTTTGTATACAATATATTTGTGGAATGTCAGTACGTATTGATGTAAAAACTCACATTATGCTTTCTCTTTTTTGTTGAACAGAACAATCTCTAAAGTAAAATATATTCTACTTCTTGTTGGTTTGATCATTAGTGTGCAGCTGCTACGAGCCTCCGGCTGTTTTAATTATTTATTGATGCTTCGGTGTATTGCAGACTGTAGAATTACATGGTAATAAAAGTGTACATTACTGCTGCTGAATTTAATGGTGGAGCTATATTGCTCATCTCATTAACAAATTACAACTAGCTGATGTCTTAATTAATTCTGTGCTCAGAGTCTTTAACATCAGGCAGGAAGAAATGATATCCAGGTCTGATTTTTGCAGAGTAAGCACTGGGATGTCGTCATCTAGGTAGTCAATCAATGTAGATGAATGTTCTGCCAGTTTTACACATAGTATGTAAATCTATGTATATCAAGGAAAGCCTGGAAACCATCGTATAATATATTCATACCCCTATTACCTATACACATTAGATTGTCGTCAGCAGGCTTTCATGAAATCATTAGGGTCAATACAGGAGTGTAACAGGTGCAGAGGTTGCAATCACACCCAAGCCCTGGAGCCTAGGGGCCCCAAATGTCCCTTTGGCCTATAGAAAAGACTATTGCTATTAAAAATTTGCAATAATTGGGGGCCCTGTTGGAATTTTTGCATTGGAGCCCATGAGCTTCAAGTTACGCCACTCGGTCCAAATTCCATACAGCCTATCAATCCTTCCTACATGTTCCCAGATATGAGGAAAATAATGATTGGGCAGGTCTAATTGTAAATTATGCTCATTTGCAAACTTCCTCCCTATTTTAAAAACAGATTAATTGGCTTTCTCAAAAACATGGGACAGGGAAATATTAGTCTCTTAGATGCAGATACTCAATATCTTGATTAACAATGAAGTCAGAAAGACATCTGTTTGGGGGATTAAGTCCACCTAACCCCAGTTGGATGGTAAGTTATGGGAAGAAGTGGGTGTTTATAAGTAGAGCCTGCTGTCTTTTATATACAATATACTTAAAGGGGTTGTCCACTACTCGGACAACCCATTTACCATCTGAGTGTTAAAATAAAAACACCAATGGACGCGATATTCAAGCATGGTCAGCATTCGTTCTCACAGGGCTTATGTGAAACTGTTTCGACATGTGATTCCTGTGCCCAATCAGTGCTGTCTTCATTTTCTTCATCTTTAGATGTATCAAACATCAATAGAAAGTGAGTGGCCCCCAGCAGAAAGTGTGTGGCCAATGGCAGCTTGGACTTCCTCTTGAAGGTCGATGCAAGGCGAGGAGAGGGATGCCAGATCTGATGGGCACAAGTCGAGTTCTCTGGAACAGCGCTGGTGCCAGAGTGGAGTATAAGGCTACATTCACACACGTTTTTGCTGCATTTTTTGATGATCCGTTTTTTGCAGTGAAATACAGTGACTTAGCGCATCCCAGCACAGTCTATGCATTTCAAGATTTGTCATTCAGACACAAAGTTTTGTGAGGATACGTTTTTGTCTGCTGTTTTCATAGAAGCAATTATTACTGAAGATCATTTTGTCATTTTCCAACATTATGAGCTTTATGTAAAAAAAAATTATTTTTTAAAAGGCAACTCCTTTAAAGAAGAAGAAAAAGTTGATGATCATCACTTCACTTGTATGAGAACTTATGAAACTACTCAACTCATTGGTGATAGGGTAAATGTTTCCTGGGTAACACTTTGCCTTCTGTTTTCTAACTGTAATTGAACCTAATTTTGTATGGTTTCCATTTTTCGTTCTTGTTTTCTCCTAGTCTTCCTCCTAGAGCCATACCTTTACGTTTTGGTCGATATAGCAAATTGAGGACTTTTTTTGGGGGGGGGGGGGATGAGTTGTACTTTACAATGACATCATTCGTTTTACCAAATAGTGTACTGGAAAACAGGAAAAAATTCCAAGTGACAAAAAATTGTAAAAAAAAAAGTGAAATTTCACAATGGTTTTCGTTCTTTTTACTTACCATGTTCACTATATGGTAAAACTGACATGTCAGTATTATTTCCCAGGTCTGTATGAGTTGATAGATAAAAGTAAACATATACATTTTTGGTATCTAAGTGGTAAAAAGAAATTTAGACTTTGGAAAAAAAAAGAATTACGCTTTTGTCGCAATTTTCCGAGACCTGTAGCACTCTCATTTTTCTGGATCTGTGTGATGGCTTATTTTACATCTTGAGCTGACGTTTCTAATAATACCATTTTTGGGTGGATACGCTGTTTGCTCACCTGTTATTCCATCTTTTTGTAATGTTGCGGCAGGCAAAAAATCCCATGTCATTTTTACTTTTTTTACGTTATGCAGTTTACCGATCAAATTAATTGATTTTATATTTTGATATATAGTGTATTTCTGAATGTGGCAATACCAAGTATGAGTATTTTTTATAGTTTTATTTTCATTGGGGCCAAGAGTGGTAATTTGAACTTTTATGTTTATTTATTTTTTACATTTTTTTAACTTTATGCTACTTGGCCTCAACACTGCACTGTCCAATCGCTGATACATGGCTCTGAAATAAAGACATGATCAATCATCTCTTGTGAATGCCGGTGCTCAGCCAGCCTTCATAGGAATTTAGTTATGACAGTGACAGGGTCATCATCTGATCCCTCACTGTCATGACAAAATATCGGTGCCCCATAATCCCATCATGGAGTCACTGATGGCAGCAGGGAATAGTGTAATCCCCGATGTGGCATGTTAGATTGCGCTGTCAGAGTTTGACAGCGTGATCTAATGAGTTCACACCTGTTAGCTGCACATTTTGGCTGATCAGTAAACATTTAGACTCTTTTTGTTTTACACTACATGGCCATGTTTTTATATGGTAATGTTCACACAACACAACAAAGCGCAAAAAACGCTTCATGAAACACTGGCATATTTTTCCTGAAGCATCTTATATCTCTTTTGGTAAAATTATGAGTGCATTTTTGATGTTCTTTGAGCATTTTTCCTGTGTAATTTTATGGGTTTTTTACACATTTCTTTAAATTGGATACAACAATGAAGGAACGAGTAGTGTTTTTGAGACTTCTCATTGAGTTGTGTTCTTAGAACAGAGCGTCATCTAAGTGAAACATGCCTAATGGCCACTTTACACGTCCCAACATTGCTTCGATATTGTATACAATGGCACGGGAGCGCGCACGTTTTTGACACTAATCCAAGATCGCATAGGAGCTGTCAGACAGGGAGATATCGGCTGGCAACACAACTGCGATGTCTACGCCCCCTTGTATGCGCGAACCAGGGAATGACCATTTAACATGGGCGAGAATAGGAGAAGTTGTACTACAAGTCGGTGTTGGGCTGTCACACAGCACGATCCTGCCAGATCGTCCATCCAATATCGGGCAGTTGGAGAGCCTGCACAATTATTCCCCGATATCGTTTTGGCATTGTTCTTGCATCGAATTGCACATTTACACTACACAACGCATCGGCGCCAACGCACGAACCACGTGACTTTTTGTCGAAGTTGGACGACGATATTGGGACGTGTAAAGTGATCATTACAGTTGGATCACTTCTTTTACCTGCTTGCCATTTTTGTAAACCTAAAGTGATTAAAAAACTCTCAAAAGTCTGAACCTGTGAACAGCAAGTCATGTTTACATAAAAATATGTTCATTCTCTTGAGCATATTGTGAGCACTTTTTCAGGACCCGCTCTTTAATATGCCTGAAAAAGATATACTCTAAATAGAGCTTACACAAATTCTTGTGCACTTATAACAAAACCTAACCAAATTGTGAAGACATAATCCTATTACTTGCATTAACACTCCGACACACTATTGTTTAAAACACCTAAATTCTGTTTTGCTCATAGGTCAGATTACCTGACTAGTTTGTTAATGCAGAGATAATTTCTCTTCTTTCACAGCATATATACTGCTATATATAGTCAGCACCATCTGCCTCCTTTCTGTACTGCAGTATAGCACTTCTCATACCGCATGTAACCCTCAGGGGCCACCGCATCTTCTCTACTGGGTAGCTTTCTCCACAAAAGTGGATCATGTGAAAAAAAAATATTAATTTGGCATTTCTCTGTATCTGGAACACATCAATAAATTATGCTTCTTTGACTTTTAAGTAGGACTTAGTGCTAAGATACTGCTAAGCAGGAATACATAATGTTTGGTAAACGCTCTACATAAAATACAGTAAATGTAGTTTATAATCCTGCTACACAATTAGGCTTCATCCAGATGTTTAGTATTTTCATGTAGGACAAAAATTAGGTCCAATTTACATCAGTATTTTTATCAGATTTTCATCAGTGTTTGTTCTGGTCAGTTTTTACCATAAGTGTTTTATAAGTGATTTTCTTGTGTGCAAAAAAAAAAAAAATGGAACTTCTACAACCCATTACAATGTTAAGAATGCGCAGTGCACGGACTGCTTACCAAACATGCAGCAATAAGGCAGCAAAGTAGGGATGAGCGAGGACCTTAATATTCGTACTCGCTATACTCGCAACGAGTAGGTCCCGGTACTCGGTACTCATTGCGAGTATAGCGTGTCTGATTACTTTATAGATACACTGCGAAAGTACCCTAAAGTGAATAAAAGTTGTTAAAAATAATAAAATTACATACTCACCTGTCTGACGCCTGCATCGGGACTGTCCCAGAAGACCTGAGATCACCGGACAAGGACCTGTGACTTCCAGCCAATCAAATGTCCGGTAGCAATCTGGCCAATCAGATGTCACGTCACAACCATGTGATCGCTACCGGCCATCTGATTGGATTGGAGTATCATAAGATACTCGGAGAGTAGCGAGTACCCGAATACGGCTACTATTCAGCGAGTACCAAATAGTAGCGAGTATACTCGCTCATCCCTACAGCAAAGCCTTCTTTTTGTAAGGCTAGCTTCACACCACGGCAAGATCCGATCAGGGGCTGCCTGGTGTAAACCAGACAGCCCCGGACTGGATTTTGGCCCCATAGTATGCCGGATGGAGCCGGATGACAGCTATCTGCCATCCGGTTTCCATCTCTCCAGAAGAATTCGGGAGAAGTCGGATTTTTCTCCTGGACACAAAAACATTGTTGCAACGTTTTTATGTCTAGGGAGAAAAATCTCCCCAAATTGGCGCCTCCCTGATCCTCCCGGATTCCCCTGGATACTCCCGGATCTAGGGCAATCCGGCGCTCCATAACATGGGAGCCCCAATCTGGGAGGATCCTGGAACTGGATACCGGCGGCTGCACGCCGCTGTTATTTCAGGAATGCGGCAACCCCCCTGCGAGCCGCGGCCCTGAATCATCAGCAGTGGCAGCTGCGTCCAGCTGCACACCGGACCTGAGGGCATATTTGGTCCTCCGGTTCTGTGTGCTGATTCGGTCTGGGGCTGTCAGGTTCATCCCTGACAGCCCCGGATCGGATCTTGCCATGGTGTGAAGAGAGCCTAAGCAACATCTTTACTTTCAAGAGAGCAGGTTTTACCTGCAGAAGAAAAGAAGTAAAACACAACTTGTGAACATAGCCAAAGAATGTGTGTATAGCTTTATAGATTATAATGGGTGCATGTGCTATCCATGAAAAACACTGATTTGAACACAGATATGTGACAAACAGACATCTGAATGCGGTTTTACAGCCCAGATATGTCTTGAAGATTTCTGACATCCTGCATACTTGCCTTTGAAAAAGGTTAACTGATGGAGACTTATTGGTGTCTACACGAAGAATCCCAAAAACAAGACTCTGTAGGTTAAATTAATCCATTTGTGCCACTTTTGTGGTGTAAAAAAATTTGAAAATTATGGTGCATCACAAGCATGGTTGACCCATGTAAATAGGTTAATAAATAAGCTCTGATTGGCTAATATGTAGCCATTTGGCTTGGTCTTTGGTCACTGATCAAGTATTATAATCCCTGCCTGCAGGTAGCATGCATTGGTCATTGTTAGGAAGTGTTGTAATGCAGTACCGTATTTTTCGCTTTATAAGACGCACCGGATTATAAGACGCACCCCCACATTTGATGAAGGAAAAGAGGAAAAAATAATTTTTAATGTTAAATGGGGTTCACCTCATAATGCCAGTGTCCGTCTTTATATATATAACCTGGTATATAGATCCCCCACATAGCCTTCATTTTGGCACACTGTCCCCATGTAAGGCTGGCACACTGTCCCCCACGTAAGGCTGGCACACTGTCCCCCATGTAGGGCTGGCACACTATCCCCCCCATGTAGGGCTGGCACACTATCCCCCCCATGTAGGGCTGGCACACTGTCCCCCATGTAGGGCTGGCACACTCCACCCCCCCCCCCCATGTAAGGCTGGCATCCCCCCATGGGGACACTTCCCCCCCCATGAGGGCTGGCACACTGTCCCCCATGCAGGGCTGGCACACTGTCCCCCATGCAGGGCTGGCACACTGTCCCCCATGCAGGGCTGGCACACTGTCCCCCATGCAGGGCTGGCACACTGTCCCCCATGCAGGGCTGGCACACTGTCCCCCATGCAGGGCTGGCACACTGTCCCCCATGCGGGCTGCACTGTCCCATGCAGGCTGGCACACTGTCCCCCATGCAGGGCTGGCACACGTTTAAAATAATAAACCATATCATACTCACCCCTCTCCTCGCTCCCTCGCCATCCGCGCTATCCCCGCTCTCTGTGCTGTGGCGGCATCCGGGTACTGTGAGCAGCGCGCAGGTGATGACGTCACTCTGCAGCGACGCTCACAGGACCCGGATGCCTGCAAAGACAGCGGGGATGGCGGTGACAGCAGCGAGGGAGGAGAGCGGTGAGTATGATCGTGCTCCCAGGGATAGTCAGTGCTTTCCACGCTTTCATTGCGTGGAAAGCACTGACTATCCACACGGGACCGCAGCTGCTGGGCTGCGGTCCCGCTCCTGTAATATGGGCTGCTCCCGCTGGTGATTGACAGCGGGAAGCAGTGCATATTACAGGAGATAATGAGCGGCTCCACGTGACCACGGGGCCGCTGCTGCAGCCTCCTACAGCCTCCTGAGAGCCCCCGGACACCGCTCCACAGCCCTCCCCCCCACCACATAAGTATTCTTTCGCATTATAAGACGCACCCCCCACTTTCCCCCAAAAGTTTGGGGAACAAAAGTGCGTCTTATAATGCGAAAAATACGGTATTTCATTATTTATTATCAGAGGAGTGAGCAGATTACCACCATGTCTGGGCCACCTGTACTCTTTAATGTATTGTGTTTTTGTTTGGTAATTTGTTTGCAAATTAGACTGATTGGATTAATCCTCCAATTACCACGGTAGGACTGGAATTTAGTACAATATATTCATGACGGCCAGCTTTACATACACAGTAGACCACAGTACTCATCACATATAAAGCTTATCAGGGCACACGTTCCCTTTCAAAGTTGGTATTTGTGTACCATCACACATTTTCCAATACACATTATGCATATAATTAATGCTATTATTCAAATCTAATGGTTGCCTGTCTGTGAAGGACATTTCTTGCATTCCTCTAGGTTACACTATGTCTTGAAGTAAATGAAGTCATGCATACAATTCTGGAAGACGATCTACGTCAGTACAATTACAATAGTCATTCTAGTAATTTATGCTACCATATGTGTGTCTGTTACCTTCATCTAGAGTATATGATAATGAAACCAAATAACTGTTCAGGAGGAACTAAGGCTGGGTTCACACACAGCGAATTGCCCGCATATTCCTGCATTTATGCGGTGCTTTTGAGCGCTTGCGTAAATGCAGTGCCAAACAAAGCTGGTGATATGTTGTGGAGGCAACAAGGAGCGGGATGTAGGGGGACAGAGGAGCCTACTCTGGCCCTTATACTGGGGTCCCCGGCTTGCCCTGATCTCGAAGGTACAGTACAGACCAGACGTTTGGACACACCTTCTCATTCAAAGAGTTTTCTGTATTTTCATGACTATGAAAATTGTAGATTCACACTGAAGGCATCAAAACTATGAATTAACACATGTGGAATTATATACTTAACAAAAAAGTGTGAAACATCGGAAAATATGTATTACAGTCATCTGAAAAAGTTTGGGCGGCCCTCTCAATCTTACTCATTTTTTTTTTGTTTAAAATTGTTTTTTTTTCAACAGCTATTTCAGTGTGATATATGTAATAACTGATGGACACATTAATATTTCAGGTTTGAAATGAGGTTTATTGTACTAACCAAAAATGTGAAATATGCATTATTTCAAAATTTGACAGGTGCGAAAGTATGGGCACCCTTCTAATTTTCATGTTTTGAATCCTCCTAACTACTTTTTACTGACTTACTGAAGCACTAAATTGGTTTGGTAACCTCATTGAGCTGTGTACTTCATAGCCCGGTGTATACAATCATGAGAAAAGCTATTTAAGGAGTCCACTTGCAAGTTGTTCTCCTAGTTGCATCTTCTCTGAGTGGCATCATGGGCTCCTCAAAACAACTCTCAAATGATCTGAAAAAAAGATTGTTCAACATAGTTGTTCAGGGGAAGGATACAAAAAGTTGTCTCAGAGATTTAACCTTTCAGTTTCCACTGTGAGGAACATAGTAAGGAAATGGAAGACCACAAGGACAGTTCTTGTAAAGGCCAGAAGTGGCAGGCCAACAAAAATATCAGAAAGGCAGAGAAGAAGAATGGTGAGAACAGTCAAGAACAATCTACAGACCACCTCCAAAGACCTGCAGCATCATCTTGCTGCAGATGGTGTCACTGTGCATCGGTCAACAATACAGCGCACACTGCACAAGGAGAAGCTGTATGGGAGAGTGATGCGAAAGAAGCCGTTTCTGCATGCACGCCACAAACAGAGTCGCCTGAGGTATGCAAAAGCACATTTGGACAAGCCAGTTTCATTTTGGAAGAAGGTCCTGTGGACTGATGAAACAAAGATTGAGTTGTTTGGTCATACAACAAGGCGTTATGCATTGTGCCACAATAACATAGCATTCCAAGAAAAACACTTACTACCCACTGTCAAATTTTGGGGAGGGTCCATCATGCTTTGGGGCTGTGTGGCCAATGACGGCACCGGGAATCTTGTTAAAGTTGAGGGTCGCATGGATTCCACTCAGTATCAGCAGATTCTTGAGAATAATGTTCAAGAATCAGTGTCAAAGTTGAAGTTACGCTGGGGATGGATCTTTCAGCAAGACAATGGTCCTAAACACCACTCCAAATCTACTCATGCATTCATGCAGAGGAACAATTACAATGTTCTGGAATGGCCATCCCAGTTCCCAGACCTGAATATCATTGAACATCTGTGGGATGTTTTGAAGCGGGCTGTCCATGCTCGGCGACCATCAAACTTAAAGGGAACCAACCACCTCAGATGACGTCTATAAGCAGTAAATACATGTCCCTGCACCCTACCTACACCATTCCAGCTATGTTTTTGCTAAGAATATTGATAAAAGCAAACCGAAATATGCACTTTGTAAGCTTACATGCCTGCGTACTTGAGGGCGTCTCCCTCGGGCTCTCGTACTAGAGGGCTGTGTCTCCAGCAGCATGAGTGGCTTCCCTACCCCTCCCTCTCTCTTTGCAGGACGTCACTGAAGGGCGTTATATTATCTTTGTGTGGGCGGGCACGCAAGGCTGCTCCCGTCCCCGCACGTCATCGGAGGCAGGCAGAGTCACGTGCACTCGCATCGTCACTTCCTGTCGGCTCCGTTCAGTGACGCGCCGCTGAGGGATACCGTATGAGCAAAACACATTGCGGCGAGCGGACGTGGTATCAGCTTAATGAAAGATACCACGTCCGCTCGCCGCAATGTGTTTTGCTCATACGGTATCCCTCAGCGGCGCGTCACTGAACGGAGCCGACAGGAAGTGACGATGCGAGTGCACGTGACTCTGCCTGCCTCCGATGACGTGCGGGGACGGGAGCAGCCTTGCGTGCCCGCCCACACAAAGATAATATAACGCCCTTCAGTGACGTCCTGCAAAGAGAGAGGGAGGGGTAGGGAAGCCACTCATGCTGCTGGAGACACAGCCCTCTAGTACGAGAGCCCGAGGGAGACGCCCTCAAGTACGCAGGCATGTAAGCTTACAAAGTGCATATTTCGGTTTGCTTTTATCAATATTCTTAGCAAAAACATAGCTGGAATGGTGTAGGTAGGGTGCAGGGACATGTATTAACTGCTTATAGACGTCATCTGAGGTGGTTGGTTCCCTTTAACTGAACTGGAATTCTTTTGTAAAGAGGAATGGTCAAAAATACCTTCATCCAAGATCCAGGAACTCATTAACAGCTACAGGAAGCGACTAGAGGCTGTTATTTTTGCAAAAGGTGGATCTACTAAATATTAATGTCACTTTTCTGTTGAGGTGCCCATACTTTGGCACCTGTCAAAGTTTGAAATAATTAATATTTCACATTTTCGGTTAGTGCAATAAACCTCATTTCAATCCTGAAATATTACTGTGTCCATCAGTTATTACATATATCACATGGAAATAGCTGTTGCAAAAACCCAAATTAAAAAAAAAAATGAGTAAGATTAAGAGGGGTGCCCAAACTTTTTCATATTACTGTATATTCTAGGTTCTTCAAAGTAGCCACCTTTTGCTTTGATTACTGCTTTGCACACTCTTGGCACCAAACTTTTGGACCAAAATAGCGTAAGCTCGTAGCCCTCTTCACGGGCCCTCACGCCTACCAGTACCTAGCCATATGTTAAACCATATGTATAATCTAAATTGAGAGATCACCGAATAGGTTACATGATTATCAGAGAAGAGAAGGTTATCCCCTAAGAGTGGCAAACAGCATTCTGCTAAATGCAATGGATATTTGTAAGTGGCCAAATTAGTTTTTTTTTCTTTTATATGGTTTGAAAGTGGAATAACACATGTTGTTCTCTATACCAGAGGTCCACCAAAATAAGGTTTCTAGAGTTATCCAAGTCACTTAAACAAATACTACAGGAAAAACTCAATTTTGATACATTTATTGATTGGTTAAAATGTCCTGTGTGGACTCGTGTCACTCCCAGCGTAAGTGATAAGCAAGCATAAGTACAAACATCCCTCCCCCGCACCTCAAAAACACACAATATATCCACTGTTTCAAGAGAAGGTCGGTGGTCTAATAGACTTTATCTATATATCTCCCCCACCCTCCCATGCCAGCCGCCTTGGTGCTGACAACCATCTGGACCTTTCAGATCTTGTTATCACTTCTGTATACTCCTCCTCCTGTACTTCCTCCCCTTCCTCTTGGCCCACCACCTGACTCTGAATACTGGTTAAAGTGTGCTCCAGCATGTAGATGACTGGAATAGTCATGCTGATAATGGCATCATCAGCGCTAAACATCTTAGTAGCAATTTCAAATCCCTGCAGAAGGGTGCAGAGGTCCTTGATCTGAGATCACTCCAGCAGCGTGTTTTTCCCCACCTCTGGATCGAGTTGGCCAAGGCTATACATCATAACATATTGCACCAGGCTCGTTGCTGCTGCCGCAGTCGCTGCAACTTGTGCAGAGTGGATTTCCAGCGTGTTGGCACATTGCATTTCAGCCGGTGAATCGGCAGACTGAATGACTTCTGTAGTGATGCAAGTCATTAAGCTGTGGGATGTGAACGGCAGAAGTGAGCACACAGCGACCACGCCCTGCGCAGAAGTGGATAATGGGCTACAAATTGCTCGACGACCAGGTTCAAGACACGAGCCATACAAGGCACGTGTGTTACCTTGCCCCGACGAAGGGCCGCACTCAGGTTTGCAGCATTGTCGCACACGCCCATCTCTGGCTGCAGGCTCAGTGGAGACAACCATTGATTAAACTCAGTCTTCAGAGCTGACCACAAGTCCTCAGCTATGTGACTCACATTTCCCAGACATCTTAATGTAAACACCTAATGATGGTGTTGACCCCTGCTGTCAGCATAGTAAGGAGGTGTTGCGGATTCCTTCTGCGCAGTTTGAATGCGGGTCACATTACCAGACAGGCTTTGGGCACAGTTGGGGGACCTCATAGAGGTGAAGGAGGCAGAAGCAGTGGAGGAACTTCTAGATACAGAGGTTTGATGTACAACTCATGGCAAGAATTAGCAGCCCCTTCTCCTGCTGTCACCATAGTCACCCAGTGCCCAGTCAGCGACATATAATGCCCCAGGAGTCTGTGATGAAATGCACCCTGTCACACACACAGAGTTTCTCAAGGAAGTGGTGATGTTGTGTGCAACATGCTGGTGTAGTGCAGGAATAGCTTTCTTCAAGAAGTTGTGGAAACTGGGCATCTGGTACTTGGGTACTGCAACGGCTATAAGGTCTTGAAAATCCTCTGTATCCACCAGCCAGAAAGGCACCATTTCTGTAGCCAACTGCTTGCAGATGGTGAAATTCAACCTCTTAGCTTTGGCATGGGTAGCAGGAAATGTTCTCTTACTTGTCCACATCTGAGGGACCAAGGGCCCTGGACTGTACTGGACTTTTACCTGCCTTACCATCAGTAAAAGGTAAAGAGACAATCTACGGTGTGTGTGTGTGTTGGTTCTTCAACCCCTGACCCTGTCCTTCGTAGAGACTATCCCTGCTTCTCCTCCCCATCACACCACAGCACCGGGGATTCAGCTCCACCTGTGGGGAACTTCAACACCTAGCTGCCTGTACATCATCCCTGGAGGCCCAAAGCAGTGCAGGTGCAATCACCAGAAACCACAGGTGGCATCACAAACTCTTTATTCTATTTATACTACCCCTTTTTAAAAGCATAGCCCCCAGGGCACGGGTCTGGGCAGGCTATCAGTGACATCCCAACCTCAGCAAGGGCCCACATACTCGAATATCCCATCTACCCTGGGGTGGCACACTTTCTTCACAACTGCTACTAGCCAAAAAGGATTTGCTTAGCTAGATGCAGTAAAAAAAGGCTAGTAAACACAGGAGGTGTAGCTTTCTTTACAACAGTGCTACACCAGTGCCTGGCACACACTGCTACTAGCAAAAAAGGATTTACTTGGATAGATTTGGCCAGATGCTGTAAAAAAAACGCTCGCACAGCACTGGAACAGACCTGCCTGGCACACAGTGCTTTTAAGCCCTAAAAAGGGCTGTTCTTGGAAGTTGTAACCTAAACCTACTATCTATCTCTCTTTCTAACTTGGAATGGAATCATTATCTAATTCTCTGTAGCGCACACAGCTGCAACGGCAGCATCTGACACTGAGCTCCAACACTGATAAAATGGTGAGGAGGGAAAATGGCTGATTTTTATATGGCAAGGACATGTGACATACCCAGCTAATAACACAAGCCCTTGTGTGCAAAAGTGCACTTTGCTCTATGCGTGCTGAAAGGCTGAAAGACCGGACCACCCACAGGAAGTGCGGGAAGGAAAAAAAATGGAGATCTGCATTATTTAACCACAGACATCTCTCCAGAACCCCCCCTCCCGCCCTCTATTCCTAGATACTGAAACTCATAATAAATAATGTGAAAAGTCAGTAACGCTTTTGGTCAACAAAGTGTTATCAAACATATCCTCGTCGAATGACTCGAACATAGCCCAAAACAGGTCGAATTTTAAATTGGCGAACAAGTTCGATCGAACATCGCTCATCTCTAGTGCAGACACCGTGTTTAACCCCGTATTTTTGCATGCGCGCACAGAAAGAATTGACATGGCAATTCTTTGTGCTTTTTTCGGTGCGCTTTTGCCAATTGGCTACATGTTAAAATAACCTCAGGAAAATCGCAACGTCTGCATGCAGTCGCATTTTTTTGCGCATAAATGCTTGCAAAAAAGCTACACTGCACAATACACAGCAAAATACGCCATTCATGAACGCAGCCTTACAATAAGATAAGAAATAAAAAGTGATGTAACTTAGGCTAGGGTCACACTTGGCATGGGTTTTTTAAGGTGTTTTTTGACACCCTGCATTTTTAGCTACGTTTTTGCAGATAGGTGTGGGGCCCCTTTAAAAACGCGTGCAAAAACACGTCCATTTTGACACTTTCAAAAACACATGCGTTTCCCATAGGGCCCCATGTTTTAAAAATGCATGCGTTTTCTATAAAAACGCATGCGTTTTTGAAAACACACGAAAAAACCCTGCTTGCAGTATTTTTTGCTGCAGGGCCAAAAACGTACCCAAAAACGCATGGTACATTTAGACATGCGTTTTTGCTATTGGGACATGCGTTTTTCACATGGGGGCCTATGGGTGCGTTTTTGCATGTGTTTTCAGAAAACGCAGGTCTCCAAAAACGCATGGGAAATCTGCAAGTGTGACCATAGCCTTGGACTTTTTTTCCCAAAATATTTAAATGTAGAGCTGATATATACATGATAGATGTTCTATATATTTATAATCTCAGAGAAAATATGTTAAATATAATTATTTGTAGTTGCCTTTAGCTATATGATTAAAAAAAAACTCTACTGGTCACTCATATTCAATAGCAATTTTCTTAAAGTCACAGTTTTCATGTCATGTGTAATCTGCCACCATGTAGCTATAGTCTTTAGGACCCTATACTCATTCAATGGCTATCTGTTAAATTAAGCTTTGGCAAATCATTTGTTCGACAGCTATCTATCCTGTTTCTGACATAATGTTTCTCGTTCAGCACTCGCTCCTGAGTTTTCAATGAGAAACCTACCAACAATCAATTTACCGAGAGAGTGTTTGTGTCTTTTATTTCAAATAAAGGATTTTTCTCCGTGTCTACATTTTTAAACTACCTACAATATTGGGGGCTCGATGACAGCTGTCACTTCTTAGCTGACATTAGCCCTTTCTATTACCCCGTTTACCACTGCACCAGGTCAATCAAGCTCAACCAAGTAAAGCACCTGGATTCGGCAAATTTAATGATTCTGACAAATTCTGGGGAGGCTGCAGGTTGCTATTCTTACCTTGGGAGGGGGCTATAACTATGTGCATCCTCAGGGTGAGAATACTGATCTCCAGCCATGTGCTCATTTGTGGCTGAGTATTAAATTGGGGGGAACCCCATGCCACCGTTTTTAAAAATTATTTAAATAATAAAAAAACTGCAAGTGGGTCCCACGTATTTGACACTGAGCCAATATAAAGTGCACAGCTTGTTCTTGTAAGCTGCTGATGTCTGCTTTATCTGTGCTGAGAATCGAAAATATGGGGGACTCCTATGCACTTTTCTTTTAATTATTTATTTATGCATATGATGGCAGGTCTCTTGACATACACTCATGCATATGGCAACTAATCATAGACACTGGTACAGATTGTTGGAGAACAGTCTGACTCTGTCACAGAAAGTGGGCATCTATAATTGGATTTTAGGGGAGAATAGCTTGTATGAATTTTAAAGTGAATACATAGGCACTATATAAATATTGTATAGAATTTGAAGGTAAAAAAAAATCACTGCATACTGCCAAATTAAAGGACAATTTATAGCAGAAGAAGCACAGCAGTACAGCAGAAGCGCCATTCACTTCTTTGGCAATACAACTATGTGCATGAAGTCTAATGCTGAGCGCCTATGAATCATACAGGGGGCCGTGAGACTGAATTTGGCTAAAACAACTGCATAAAACACTGCAATGGAAAATGCTTTTACCATTATGAAATGTATTGTCTTTCAAAAAGGGAAAGGCATATTTCCCCTCCTTTCCTAGTTTTGACTTTTAATAAGTCTGCTTTAGCAGATTAAATAGAATAAAAGCATATAATATTTAGATAGGATTCCATTATTCTTTCATTCTCTGATGTAACATTTGCACCATTATTTGGATCCTTGAAAACAAAAAAAAAAACAATAAAAATTGCCATGTGTGAACCCAACCTCATACAGAAAACTGGTTATCATACTACGGTTTCCAATAGATATAGAAAAATAATTTTGACTTGTTAACATTGTCAATTTCTTCTGGGATATACCCACCCTGGCCATCAGTAGATTATAGCGTATTTCTCTGGTGCAGACTGATCAGTGAATGAATATTATAGAGCTATGCGCACACAATCCATGCTGACGTATTTTATAGCGGGCGTCTTTAGCAATGCGTTGAGTGGAACTCAAACAAATCATAATATCTGTCATCATCAGCCTTTTCTACAAATGTACATATGCTCAGAGCACACAGTGCTTTTTCAACAGCAACAAAAAGTCTTTATTAAGTAAATACAATGTGCTTTAGTGTTCCTGGAGAGATCCATCTACTTAGGTAAAAGAGATTGTGAAACTCAGTACTAACCATGACTTTAAAGAAGTGTGGAAGCAAGGAACTAGGACACAGATACATAATATATGAGAGAGAGCCACTATTGAATGCCCCCAGCTAGCAACTTCATAAAGGCAGTGTTTACCTCTCCGCAAACACTGTCATAACAATACTGGACATCTCATGTGACAATGTGAGGTCATTCCACACTGAACACATGTATTATCTCTTACCACCAGGAAAGGATATCAAATATACGGAGCTATAACCTAAGTATATTTAATAGATGTATTGCTTTCAGCCAGGGCCGGTTTTAGGCAAAGTGGGGCCCTAGGCAAAAGGTTAAAGTGGGCCCTAAATGCTCAGGCCACTTTCACATCTAACGCTTTGCTGCATTTTGCTCAATTTGCATTTCCATGCGTTTTTACCGCAAAAACGCATCAAAACGCATGTGCGTTTTCAAAAATAGAAAATGCATACGTTTTTGCCAACACTGCCCAAAACATCGGGGAAGACGTTTTGTGCTGCGTTCGCAAAAATGCATGCGTTTTGCGTTTTTGAAAACGCACATGCGTTTTGCATGCGTTTTTACATGCGTTCCCATTGAAATCAATGGGGGAAAAAACGCTAGCGTTTTTAATGCGTTTTTAGCGGTAAAAACGGCTAGAAAGGCAAATTTAGCAAAACGCACACCAACCTTAGATGTGGAACAGGCCGTAGTTATATGGTAAGAGTGACTTCATAAGTTGATTATCTAGGTCAGAATAAGAACATACTGAACATCATTTTTATTTCAATCATAAAAAAATAAAAAAACAGAAATTTGTAAAAAAATAAAAAATATTTTTTTTTTATTTTCCGAGACCCATGATGTTTTAATTTTTGAAGATACATAGATATGTGAGGGTTACTTTATGTGCCCAGAGCTGACATTTTTACTGATACCATTTTGAGTCAGATACAACATTTTGATCGCCTTTATTGCAACAACGTGGTGGCCTAAAAAACATAATTCTGGCGTTTTTATTTTTTTCCCATTACGCCATTTACCAATTGGATTAATTTACTTCATATATTGATAGCTTAGATTCTTACGAACGCAGCGATACCAAATATGTGTATTTTTACATTTTTTTCACTGTTTTATTGCTATTTTCAGTTCAGCTCCTTTGGGGGCCCCTAAGAGAGTGGGGGCCCTAGGCAACTGCCCAGTCTGCCCCCCCCTAACGCCGGCCCTGCTTTCAGCTTTCTTTTGCAACAAATTTGAACGTTTCTGTCATTTTAGTGATCTAGACAAAACATTGTGCACAGTAACAAATAGCTAATGGTAGCCAGACTCACACTTTGTGATAAGTGAGTGTGCTCACCACTGCTCAATACTCAATTGAGTGTGATAGGTGCTTGACTACCAAGCTTGAGTCACTGCCCCTCATATTTTGCGGCTGTTAGAGAGCCAGTCAATGTGTGAAGATTACCTGCCACACACAGTAATGCCATGTTGGCTACTGGCATTACTGTGATTGGCCAGCTGCATCGCATCTTATATACGACTCCGTGATGCAATGCTCAACACTCTCCCCCAAGGGAGAGTTTATCTAGGAGGGAGGAAGTTGACCAAAGCAATGTCCCGCATCTCTTACGTACACTTGCACCGTTAGTGCCTTTCATGTGACACTAAAGGGTGTTCTTAGCCTTGTTTAACCTAATCAATAATTAAAAAAAAAAACAGCATGGAGACCCCCCCTATTTTTGATAACGAGCCAAGGTAAAACAGACAACTGTTGGCTGATATTTTGAGATTCATGGTTTTGGAGCTCTTTTCAGCCCAAAAATAATAGCCATTAGACTCCATAAAAGTGATGTATCATGTTGGATGCGCCAATTCTGGTGCTTCTTCTCAGCCTCTTCTTAATTGCTCTGGTATGTTGAAAATCAGGGTAATGGTTTAGGGGGTTGATGTTAGCTGCGAATTGTCAGCTGGCATCAACCCGTGGTGTTAATAATAGAGAGGCATCCATCAGACACCCCTATTACTAATCAACCCAGTAATTAAAAATAAACGCACACTCCAAAATATTTTATTTGAAAAAAACACCCCCTGACTTGCCCTGTGTCACCAATTTATTGAAAAAAAATCCATGCAGACCCAAAGTGGTCGACTGAATCCAAAATAGTCCATAAATGGAAATCTGACAGACATAAGAGAGATAAAAAGTAAAAAATAAGTCCCTTATTCACCAATTTATTATTAAAACAAATAACCTGCATCTTTGACATAGTCCATGGCATTAGTATAGAAATTTCCATACAAAAACAGAGGTGGCCCAAGAATTGGGAGCATCCCTATGATGCAGCTCAAAAAACATACTTAACTAGAGGAAAAAACGTCTGCAAGCTTCAAGTACATGCAAATCTGGTGTTTTTATTTCAAGTACACTCAGATGAAAAGGCTCAAGGGGAAGGAGGTAGTGCAGGTGCCAGCCAAACAGCAGGGCTAGCGGCAATGACTTGTGGTTGTTTACAGGGTCATAAATGTCATGGATTCACAGACATCCAGTTAAATTTAAGGAACAATATATACATAGTATAGTGCTCAATAATACAGAAACCATAAGTTATAATCTCAATGTTATATACATCAAATAATGTGGGCGATATAGAATGTAACCTCTTGGTCTACCCGTTACAAGTTATAGGGCACAAACAATAATATTGATAATTCAGTTCCTATACAGTAACATAGTCTAAGAGAACCCATTAAGCAATAGACCCATTATATGTATGGTCAGCAACCAAAATTACCATCATTGAGATGGCAGACAGCGGGTGCAGAGGAGCCTGGGGAGGGGAGCCCAATGCCATTTCGTGGCCTAAAAGTTAAGGCCACTTTATCGGGGAAGGTGATGAGAGACTCCCTGCTCTCAGCATTTTATACAGTGTACGGTGATCGCTGGAAGTGACATCATCGGCCCAGTCACATGACCGGAAGTGATGTCCCGGCCCACCCAGCTCATTGCTGGGCTAACAGATACGCCCACCGTTGGTCACATGACATGAGCATCATGTCACCATGGTGATACTCAGCGCTTCACCACCCTCTCAACTACACTACACCGCACCTGATGTGCAGCTTCTGGGACGCGTCACCAAAGCAGGCAGCACAACCAGGGAGGTTAAATATCATGTGGCGAGGGAGCAGGAGCAGCCAGGATGTCACCAGGTAGCTAACTATAAGTATGGAACTTAAGTATGAGAAAGCTTATTATAAGTATGGGAACCAAAGTATGAGAAGGCTTAACCCCTATATCTATCAGCACTTATAAACAGTAACACACATATAAGAATATAAAATTTGCACAGTTCCAAATCGCATAAGTGTTCATATGTATTCCAGTGCAGACAGTTCATAGTGTTAAAGGTGTCCACATCCGTAATCCATTATCATATAATCAATTATTTGTCACCACAGACTTAGATGATTCCCCAAGGTTGAGAGCAGGAAGACCTGTAAAACCACAAAACAATTGACCAATAAAATTAAATATACATATAAGCGAGTCCACTGGACATCGCTATAAAATGAGGTATAAGTTACCCAAGCTCAGTCGGACGGTGACGGGTAGAGGAACGATGTTTTTTCAGGCCTTTCGGTGTCATAGTGTCCAAGGACACTATCCCCCGTGTCTCACATTGCGCGAGCATCTTCCTTACATCAACACCCCGCAGTTGTCTGCATCATCTTGGCTGGCTGTCAAAAATACGGTGGAGCCCACACTCTTTTTTTATTTTTTTATGTATTTATTTGTTTAAACTAGGCTTATCACATGAAAGGCACTAAAGGGTGCTAGTGTATAATATGTAGTAAGGTTGGTCTTTCTTTTCTTTGGTCAACTTCCTGTTTCTTCTACAAGCATTAAAGACATATAAAATGCAAGTAAAACTGTAAGCGAGTGGAGGTGCTGGATTCATGTGGAAATTCAGCTGTGTGAAAGCCTGAACAAACACTGATTGTGTGCACATAGCCTCAAAGAATTGACATGCTGCAGAATATTTACTGCACCAAATCTGAAAGTCATAAATAAGCCACATATGCATGACACTTTAGTATTCTCATTGACTTTGTTGGCATCAGGATTTTGTTCAGGTATTGTTACAAATCTGCACTCAAAAACACATAAAAAAGCAATAAAGAAGGTGTGTGGCCTGGCCATGAATGAGTAGAAACACACATACATCTATCTCCTGCTCCTGCTCTAGAAAATACCACATAGCTGACATTTATAATGGCTTAAACACTGCAAATGAGCAGTAAAAGAAGAAGAAGCCAATATATATCCTCTGACCTCCTGGGACCATCATAGAAGATTATGCAGCGGTATCTGATTAGATTGAATTTAGCGGGCTCACTAGCGTACCTAGCCGACACTCTGTTGACTGTGAGGAGCAGCCAGATGATGACAGAGACTTGGGAGTAGAATCTGGCGATGCTGCAGTTGTTCCTGTATCAGCCGCTAAGAGGGAGAGTAAATAGGATGGGTAAATCTCGGTTCAAGCAACCAAGGTGGAGGATGCACTGCAGCCCAGGAGTCAGGAGCAAGAAGGTGCCATTACAGCAGGTGCCCAGGTTCTATGCAGCTGTACAGTCACCAACATAAACTTGAGGTGAGGAGAAGTGGGGCAGTGGATGGAGACATTGATGTGAGAGACCCCCATATGGGATCATAAAAGACCACTCAAATCCTGTTCCGGCTAATTTTAACATATGCCCTAATAACATCTGAGGGCAAGGTCACAAGTGACCCTGCTACTAATGTTGAAGCTACACATGATACCCCTCCTCTGTTAAACACTCTCCGAGAGAGCACACTGGACCTTGTGATGCCAGCTCAACAGAGGAGGGCACCCGATGTGAAGAGCTGTCACAAACTTTGGGTCATCTTTGGAAAGACCTTGGAGAGTTAAGTGCACATATTAAAAAATTATCAACTAGGAAGGAAATGGAGCTGTATGTCTCATGGCTTGAGAAAACCTATTGTGCTGAACTCTCATGTCTGAGAGAGTGTTGACTGTGGAATCCTCTATAATGTCCCTGTCTTCCAAACCAGATGACAGGACACTGAATTAGCATCACTCACCATTCAATTTCAATAGCTTGCAGATCTCTTTCATGATGCAGAGAATAGGAACAAGAGCAATTATATTTAGTCCAAGGCCTCCCAGAGATGATAAAAAATGCAGATGTGGATAAAACACTTATCATACTTTTAACTCTCTCCTACACATGCCTCTGGACTCCCCTTTAGAGCTTGACTGGGTCCACAAAGCTCTGGATCCAAAATCCCTGGATCCTGATCACCCTAGGGATGTGATTTACAAGGTGCACAGGTATCGGAGAGGTTTTCAGTCATCAGTTTTTATTCCAGTGCTTCATCTGAACAGGTGCAGGGAGGGGAGGACGGACGATTGTCCACTGTATTGCACCTAGTAGGTACTTCTACGGCTAGATTATCCACTACTTCCTTGAACATACCTGTTTAACTCCATCAGACCCAAAAGCTCTACACAGACTGGATGGTGGTCACTTACTCCTCTCTCATCTATTCCACACTTTCTCAAAACGGCTGAACCATGATTGTAAATAAGCCCCTGTACTTTGTGTCACCCCCACCTTATTGTAGATTGTAAGCTCTTGCGAGCAGGGTCATCATAATTTTTTTTTTTCTTAAAAATTGTGTCTTCCACTGTGTTCCATACAGCAATGCAACCTTCAGGTCCCGGATATGTCAACGGTCTACCTAAGATACACCTGTGACGGTATTGTGGGGGCACTACATTGTATGAGATGTTGTGACTTCCTGCGTTGTGTCACAGCTGTCTGAACTATGGAAAAAACTGATTCAGCACCTTAGATGTAATAAACCTCCTTATTTATTGAAATCGATTAAAATTAGTTCTATGACTAAGTGTGCTCGAAATATGCAAAAAAATCGACATGGATCGTTGTATGTTTTGATTCAGCAACTGTCCCTCACAGCACTGTACCTATATGGAATAATGTTGTCAATGAGAATATGAAGCAATGAGAAATCTACAGTACCTACATTTATGTGCTTTATGAAACTTTACTGACTATATATACTACATTGCCTAGAATGCCAAACTAAAGAGTAATTAACTGATGCAATTTACTGAGTAGTACTCAGTGTTTGCGCTGATATTATTAAATCAGAGCTTGCAGTGATACTAAAGCAATACCCTGAATTTATCAGTCTTTACTAAATTTCCATATGGCTAAATGGAATTAAATGATGATGTGTTGGCTGTAAAAAGGCTACATATAATACACAAACAAATGTATTGTAACAACTCACGTTATTCCTAAATTAGCTTTTTTTAACATTGATAGGGATTAGGTTCAACACTGTCCACCACCTTTTATAGGTATAACAGCTTCCACACATCTTGGAAGGATTTATACAAAATATTGCAGTGTGTCTCTAGGAATTTTTGTCAATTAATAAAGAAGTGCATTTGTGAAGACGGCAAGACACTCATGTTGGATGAGAGCGCCTTGCTCCCAATTTTAATTCTGAAAGGAGTACAATTTGGTCAGGACTCTGTGTAGGATAGCCAAGTTGATCTATAACAATCTCACCCAGCTATGGCTTTGTGGAACTTGCTTAGTGCACTGGGGCACATTCATGCTGAAACATGGAGGGCTGCTTGAGAACTGCAATTACCGTATATACTCGTGTATAAGCCGACCCGTGTATAAGCCGACCCCCCTACTTTTGCCCCCAAAACCTGGGAAAATCTATTGACTCGCGTATAAGCCGAGGGTGGACTCCAGCACAGGTATACAACCCCCAGCAGTGAGGTATACAGCAGCCTCCCCAGTGGTAGTATACAGCAGCCTCCCCAGTGGTAGTATACAGCAGCAGCCCCAGTGGTAGTATACAGCAGCCCCAGAGGTATATGCAGCCCCAGAGGTATATGCAGCCCCAGAGGTGTATACAGCAGCCCCAATATACAGCAGCCCCAGTGGTATTGCAGCCCCAGTGGTATTGCAGCCCCTATATACAGCAGCCCCAGTGGTATTGCAGCCCCTATATACAGCAGCCCCAGTGGTATTGCAGCCCCAGTGGTGTATACAGCAGCCCCTATATACAGCAGCCCCAGTGGTATTGCAGCCCCAGTGGTATTGCAGCCCCTATATACAGCAGCCCCAGTGGTATTGCAGCCCCAGTGGTATTGCAGCCCCTATATACAGCAGCCCCAGTGGTATTGCAACCCCAGTAATGCAGGGCCCCTATATACAGCAGCCCCAGTGGTATTGCAGCCCCAGTGGTATTGCAGCCCCTATATACAGCAGCCCCAGTGGTATTGCAGCCCCAGTGGTATTGCAGCCCCTATATACAGCAGCCCCAGTGGTATTGCAGCCCCAGTGGTGTATACAGCAGCCCCTATATACAGCAGCCCCAGTGGTATTGCAGCCCCAGTGGTACTGCAGCCCCTATATACAGCAGCCCCAGTGGTATTGCAGCCCCAGTAATGCAGGGCCGATATATATACAGCAGCCCCAGTGGTAGTATACAGGCAGCCCCAGTAATGCAGGCCCCCCCCCTCATGCTCCGGTCTCCTGTAAAGTAAATTATACTTATCAGTGCCCGCTGCCGTCCGCGCCCGCATCTGCCGACATCCCGATCCTCCGTCTTCATGCATCTTCTTCCTGTTTCCTGTGCGCGTCGCCGGTAATGACGTCATTGCCTGCGACGCGCACAGAAGCAGGAAGAAGATGAATGAAGATGGAGAATCGCATGTCGGCAGCGGCGGGCGCGGACGGCAGCGGGCACTGATAAGTATAACTTGCTTTACAGGTGACCGGAGCATGAGGGGGGGGGCCCTGCATTACTGGGGATGCGGGGGCTGCTGTATACCGCTGTATACAGCAGCCCCCGCACTGACTCGCGTATAAGCCGAGGGGGGTACTTTTCAGCCCAATTTTTGGGCTGAAAAACTCGGCTTATACGCGAGTATATACGGTACTCAAAATGTTTTGGTATATGTAAGCATAAAGATTGATCTTTATTGGAGCCACACAACCTGGCCTAATCCCTGAAAAAAATTTTAACAACCTTATCCTCGTCCACTAAATTTTACAGTCAGGAAGGTAATGTACTTGTAGAATTTGCTAAACACAGATTCACAGAGTACGAGGTAAAGAAGGGTGATTTATCACTCAAATGAATACATTTCCACTACTCCAAAGTCCAATGCTTTACACAGTGGCAAAACCAGAGTCATTTGGCCCAATGTGAAATTTGGACCCCCCTTGACATGTTTGTCAGATGTATAGACCCTTGTAGCAGTCTAAATCCTATAAAGTCATACAAATTGCCCCCCCTTCTCTAACTTTTATAATGTAGTAATGTCCCCATCCTGGTATATATGTTCCCCATCCTGGTATATATGTCTCCCATCCTGGTATATATGTCTCCGATCCTGGTATATATGTCCCCATCCTGGTATGTATGTCCTCAATCCTCCATCCTGATATAAATGTCCCCATCCTGGTATATAAGTCCCCCATCCTTGTATATATGTCCCCCATGCTAGTATACTGTATATGTCATCATCCTGTCATATATGTCACCCATAATGACATATATGTCTCCCATCCTGACATATCTGTCCCCACCTTGGTATATATGTTCTCCATCCTGGTATATATGTCTCCCTTCCTTGGCCCATCCTGGTATATATGATCCCCATTCTGGTAAATATGTCTTTATCCTGGTATATAGATCCCCCATCCTGGTATATATGGTGCCCATCCTGGTATGTATTGTATGCCAAAAAACCCATACATCAAACACCCATAAAATATGTCCCTTGTTAATGTTTTTATTGGAAGTGTGATAGGAAGATTTAAGGACTTTTATGTTCGGACTGATTGAGTCTGGTGGCACATTAGACAGTTGCCTCACCATCTTTTATGTCCCTATGAATTGGGACCACATGATTATTCTTGAGGTGGTATCTACAGTGCATATGGAAAGTATTCAGACCCCTTTAAATTTGTCACTCTTTGTTTCATTGCAGCCATTTGGTAAATTCAAAAAAGTTCATTTTTTTCTGATTATTGTACACTCTGCACCCCATCTTGACTGAAAAAAAACAAATACAAAACAATATTTATTAAAAACGAAAAACTGAAATATCACATGGTCATAGGTTTTCAGACTTGTGTATTGATTAGAAGCACCCTTTTGAGCTAGTACAGCCATGAGTCTTCTTGGGAATGGTGCGACAAGTTTTTCACACCTGAATTTGGGACCCTCTGCCATTCTTCCTTGCAGATCCTCTCCAGTTCCATCAGGTTGGATGGTGAATTTTGATGGACAGCCATTTTCAGGTCTCTCCAGAGATGAGCAATTGGGTTTAGGTCTGGACTCTGGCTGGGCCAGTCAAGAATGGTCGCAGAGTTGTTCTGAAGCCACTCCTTTGTTATTTTAGCTGTGTGCTTAGTGCCATTGTCTGTTGGATGGAGAACCTTCAGCCAAGTCTGAGGTCCAGAGCACTCTGGAAGAGGTTTTCATCTAGAATATCTCTGTACTTGGACGCTTTTATGTTTCCTTCAATTGCCACCAGTCGTCCTGTCCCTGCAGCTGAAAAACACCCCCATAGCATGATGCTGCCACCACCATGTTTCACTATTGGGATTTTATTGGGTTTTTAATAAATTTGCAAAAATGTGTACATTTCTGTTTTTTTCAGTCAAGATGGGGTGCATAGTGTATATTAAAGAGAAAAAAAATGAACTTTTTTGAATTAACCAAATGGCTGCAATGAAATAAAGAGTGAAAAGGGGTCTGAATACTTTCCATACCCATTGTAAACTTCCTTAGGATACTTTTGGCGTGATGAATGGCAGATGAACATTTTCTATCCTATACTTCACCCTTAATCAGCACTATTATCAGTACTAGGCCTTTAAGTAATACATGAAGCAATTGTTACTGTATGATATTTTGGGTTATGTTATGGTCTTTGACTGTATGAGATTTCTGTTTGTCACACTCTTTGTGAACGTAGGGTCCCCATATTTTTTAGGATTAGTTGCACATACTAGTATAGTGCAGTGTCACTCATGGCCAGTCAAGATTGAGCGAGGGTACCAATACACATAACATTGAGGGCGCCGAACTGCGCAGGCAGGTGGTGGGAAGTTCTGTAGAGTGTATTGTCCCAATTTTCTCCTTGTAGCTCTCATTCACTTGTATATTTAATTGGGCTTTATGAGTATCGGGTGGGTTTTGCTTTATAATTATCTATGACTAAATATTTTTTATCAGGTTTGTTGGGTTTTATATATGGTTCCCATCTTGGTATATATGATCCCCAGACCAGGTTTCTATTTATACACTTGGGTGTTGTCTGATTCAAAACTTAATCTCAGTAATTAAACATATTCCTACACTTCAGTTCATATGGTGAAGGCATAATGAGAATTCTGAACATGGATAAATATCCCAATGGAAAACTTTACATTTAGTTCTAATGTTCTGTTAGAGATCAAAGAATTTTATTCTCTTTATTTAAAAAATCAAGTGGTCTGCACTACTCAATTATTTCTCCTAGATATAAAAGTCCTCTTTATTTCCTTCACATATAGTGGTAGGAACAGCGCTGACAACCTACGATCATTTTACACCATGTAAAGTAAAAACACCACATAGGATGTCTGTGCTACTTTAACCATTGCCGCATGCAAATGAAATAAAGAGGACTCTCTGGATTAAAAGCATAAGGGTGAGCGCTAAGCATTGTTCTCTTTGTAGGATGTGCAGTCTCGAATGTTGTACATGGAGTCACACAGCAGATTTATTGTAGAAAGTTGTGCAAAGGAAATTCAGTTCCTTACATATTATGTGAATAGGGTTATAGGGCATGGATTTCTCCAAGCATCATTAAGATGAATATGACAGGGATTGCTCCAATTAATTTGATGTGTGCAAACACGTCCAAATAGGGATGATGTGTGCCCAAATTTCAAATTGGTTGACACTTTTTTCGCGCAAACTAGTGTAGAAATGTGTATTTTGCTTTCCTCAGACACCCGTCAAGTCTAGAAGAGGCTTGGGTTTTTGTACCTTAACAGAAAACAGCATGGCTTCAAATGTGCTGTGTTAGGGCGGCTTCACACTGCGGTGTGATCCGGTCCGGGGCTGTCAAGGATGAACCTGACCGCCCTGGACTGGATCAGCACACAGAACCAGAGGGCTAATTTGCCCTCCGATCCGGTGTGAAGCCGCACGCAGCTGCAGCCGCTGATAGGTCAGGACCGCCGCGCCGCTGTCCTGACCTATTAGCAGCGGGAGCTGCGTGCGGCTTCACACCGGATCGGAGGGCAAATTAGCCCTCTGGTTCTGTGTGCTGATCCAGTCCAGGGCGCTCAGGTTCATCCCTCGACAGCCCCGGACCGGATCACACCGCAGTGTGAAGGCACCCTTAGCCATCTTTGGTAATACTGAAGATGTCGTAGCATTAGGGAAATTTGTATAATTAATGTATATACCAACTTTGCATTAATCTCTTTTGAAGGTATGAGTAGGGGTCAGGAAAACTTGCTTTTGTTCTAGATGTCATAGATAAATGCACTTGCATAGAAAATATTAGAAATGACGCTTTCTTGTGGTGGGGAGTCTTAGTCATAAGTTACAGGCACTCCGTCTAAGGTTTTCCACATCTTAAGTTAAAACATTCCTCACATCCCATGCATAAATTCCTTCTGCCACAGTTACCATAGTAAAAAATGAATAATACAAAATAAGCAGAAATGTATAATTGCCTGTTGTTCTTGTACTCTTAATCAGAACTGAAACAGGCATTGTTTGTGCTTTGTAGTATATAACACATGATGCAACAGATCTAAGCACACCAAATACAAAGAGGTACACAATAAGCAGACAGTGGCATGTAATAGGCAGTAATAGTTCTTGACAATAATATGATAGAGGCAGTAAAAATGGGGAAGCATAAAGATCTGAGCTACCATGACTACTCAAGGTCAGTCAAGGGCCAAATTTTGATGTTTAGAATACTGGGTAAAAGAACCTGTGAAATGGCAAGGTCATAAGAGAAAATAAAACATTTTTATTAATAACAGTCAAGTTAGCTTATTTTTCTTCCCATAAGGGAGGCGTTGCAAAACTTTTATTTAGCTTAACCGGTACTATTGCGGACCCGGCGGGCAGGGTTACTGTTCATTTGCAATGTCCAGAGTCGCCGCCGGGCCGCTCTACTGGCAGGCAATTAAACGGGGAAAACGTCTATGCAAGAAAAGTCATTTTCAAAACTTTTAAATTAAAGTTATTCAAAACGGGGTTAATCTCTTTACGGGTGTAATGCGCACTTGCGAACCCGGAGAACGTACCATCCCTGATAGCCAGCATGATGCTCATAAGAGATGACTTCTCCCCGGTATAGGTCACGATCGGGGTGTCCCTTAGGGAGGTGAGACTCCACGTCCCGACGGCCTACGAAGATCTCCCCGTACATCCCCTCCTCCTGGGCAATACCCCACCCGTTGTCCAGATTAAAGGATGTGACAGTACCTGTCTTCCGGAGTTCCTCCGGTAACGGGGGTTGGCGGCGAGCATCAGCACGAGCCCGCAGGTTAGCTTGCTCCTGGGCCCACCACTCAGCTCTGCAGCGTCGACGTATGGCATCGTCGGACTGGCGGGCAGTGTGGACATAGTCCCAGCGACTGGCAGCGTTGTTACGGGTTCGGAGCTGATCGTAGCTTTGTACCGGCACACAAACGCGGTGATCGGGAGCAGTTGCCGTGGTGGCACCAGACCACTCAACCCGAGCCGCTTGCAGCTGCTCGGCGGGAACCTCCGTTTCATCCTCCTCCTCAGAACCGGCGTGTATGGAGTCCTCAGGTTCGCTGGAACTCTCATCGTCTTCCTCCTCTACGGCCTCGACGACCACATCAGGCTCCTCGGCAGGTCTGGATTTTTGGTCGGGGTCACCCTGTTGATCGGGTTCTGGAACTACAGGGTCCTCCTCCGTCTCATCCTGCGGGGCTTCTAGGCTGCCCGCCTCTTCTTCTGCTTCCCCCTCCACACCCGTAAAAACTGGAACTGGTTCTTGGAGTGAAGCTTGCTAGAAAGACCTTGCCACACCTGGTTTCTTTGCATTTTGTAGTCCATGGGTGGGCTGAAGTCTTTGGTCCGCCCCCTTGGTTATTTCCAGCAATCGGGGCGGACAAGGATTTTGGCGCCTCTGCCATGGCCCTCCCACAAAGAGGGGTGGAGGCACACCCCTGGGCCAGCACATTGTGTTTCACATGGTGGGAGCCGCCATTTTGGCCCAGTAGAAAAGGGCGGGAAAAGTTCTTTTTGGCCGAATAAAGTTCTGTAAGGCACACAATACCCGTTGGGAAACGGGCCTGTTCGAATCCTGTTCGTGATTGCCAAATTCTGACTCACCGTTGCTGGATGCTCACGTCTCAGGCGATGATTCCCTCGTCACGGATCCGCGCATGAGGCTGTGGGGCCCGGTGGTCAGATAAAAAGGAGATTTTAGGATTGGGATGTGTCTTGTTTGTCGTGACGCCACCTGTGGGAGTCCGGTGATTGCACCGGCGCTGCTTGGGCCTCCGGGGGATGTGCGGCAGCTAGATGGGATGCTCCCCACAGGATGAGCAGGAGTCCCCGGGGCCAGGAGCTGCACCAGGTGGAATACGGCAGTTCAGGTAGGTCTGAGTGTTCAGAGTTAATACCAGTTCTGAAGAAAAGCACGGACACCAGATTCCTCTGTAACGGGTCTTTACTGTAACGGTTGGTGTGGTACAGGGTGTACAGTCTTAGGTAACGGACCGGGTGGTCTTAGCGGTGACTGAGCACTGAGACGGAAGATATTACATCTTCAGTTAGGGATGCAATACCTTCCTGTGACGCACTCGTTGCGGGGCGTCACACTTACTGCTGCTCACTTTGGAAAGTGCCGATATTGGTTATCAGAATTTTACCAGAAAGTAGCCTGCATGTACATTCTCTGCTGTGATAAAGTCAGCCTTAAAGGGAACCTGTCAGATAAAGCCCCCCAGGCTATCACTACCTGTCCCTGCACCTTCTATTACTACTCTAACTATCCCTTTCTATGCTAAATGTGTGTTGTGAGAGTGTAATAAAATGTTTTTATACCTTAGTGGGGCGTAGGTTAATGAACCGGGGGGCTACCGTTACTAACCCCCCTGGGCGTCCTCTGTTGTCCCTCTTGCCGCCTCCAGGAGTCTTTATCATGCCCCGATGGGCGTGATATTGAAATCAAATTTTGTGCCCCCAGCCTGGCTCGCTCCGCTCTGCTGTGCAGCCTTCCCGTGGTAATGATGCCGAATGCGGCATTTCCTGAAGTGCAGGCCCCATAGCAACCCGATGCTCACCTTAGCAGCACTGTGTGCTGCTATGCGGGGCCCATAGAAACCCGATGTTTACCTTAGCAGTGATGCTAAGGTAAACATCAGGTTGCTGGGGGGCCTGCAGTTCAGGAAATGGCACATTCGGCGTCATACCATAGGAAGGCTGCACAGTAGAGCGAAGCGAGCCAGGCTGGGGGCGTGAAATTTGATTTCAATATCACGCCCATTGGGGTGTAATAAAGATTCTTGGAGGCGGCGAGAGCAACAAAAGAGGACGCCCATGGGAGCTAGCAGCGGTAGCCCCCAGTACATTAACATACGCTCCACTAAGGTATAAATACATTTTATTACACACTCACAACACACATTTAGCATAGAAAGGGATCGTTAGAGCAGTAACAGAAAGGTGCAGGGACAGGTAGTGATAGCCTGGGGGGCTTTATCTAGGTGACAGGTTCCCTTTAAAGGGGTTGTCTGGGCTTTTTGGATAATTTATATGTACATCTAGGCTGCAAAATGTTGACAGTTTGTAATTTACACCCTGTTGGCATTTTGGAGGGTTACCTAGATATGACTATTTCGTGTCTGGAGGGGCAGCCTCTGCCACCGACCAGAGATATGTTTGTTTTGGAGCTTGGGCATAATGTCACTGCTTGTCGTTTATGCCCACATTCCTACAAACATGCCCCAGACTGCAACAAGCCCTGAGTCAGGGTGGAAATTTTAAACTGTCAGCATTTTTCAGCACATATCAACACTTAGATTTACTAAAAAGACAGGACGACCCCTTTGAGTCAAACAAAGAATGAGAGGATGCTATGGATATATTGATTTAAAACCACAGTTAATGGGTTGTCAAACAGGACGTGCAGAGCTGTCAAAGTATCATGCGCTATTTAAGCAAAGACAAAGAAGTAGCAAGGAACCTCAGGTAGAATAAACCATGCCATTTTCAACCTCTCACTGCCACTTTAACTGTATGTGGATCACCCAAAAACCTAAAATATTAGGCTGGTCAATATATGACTTTGCAATGACACTTCAGAATGTCATTGCAGAGTAGTCAGCTTTATGGAGTGAGGAGACAACAGTCAGAGATAGCTGGACTAAACAAAGAAAAGGCAGTAGTGGTTTATTACTATCTCTGCCTTACTGATCAATACATACATAGTGCTGAAAGACAGCTGTGTAAACAGATTAGGACATGCTTCTCAAATCCCTGCGATTGGAAAGAGAAGGAGCTGCTGGGCCTTAGCACACTGAGGTCAGCTCTATAGTACTTGCAGGAGAAGAAGACTGGAACCGGGAACCGACCAGCCATGATCCCTCCCATCGAAGTGACCATCTGTCCCGGTATCCGAGTACCCCCCCTACCCTGTCGACCGACTCAATTCTGGTATCACGAACAGAATCCTGTGCCCGGTAAAACCAGGTACTGTATGCCTAAAATTGGTATTTATTGACTGTTTGTTAACTGTTAAATTGGGCCGCCATTCCTCCGCCTCAGAAATTCAACTGCGTCACAGAGCAGGCAAAAAAGAGCGCGAAGAAAAGCCCCGCACCTCCGCTCTGCCGGAGTTCAACGATGTGTAGTGGTGGGCTCCAAAAAAGCCTAAAAGACTGTCCTACTAAACTTCTCTTAAAGGCGGGCCTAACTATGTAAAAGACTATGTGCCGGCCCAGTGGCGTGCCTCGGCCCCTCACAAAAGTAGAGCCATGCAAGAGGTGCCAAAATGTCTCCCCGCCCCCCCTTGCTATCAAACAACCAAGGGGGCAGGTCGAGAACCAGACCTCACCAGTTCGGGACTATAAAAATCAAACAGGGCGCAGGCGGAGGTCAGAACGTGATACCTGGCGAGACCTCAGACCCGTTACCTGTGTGCCACCTGGTAAGGATGGCAGCCCAAACGATCTCCGACCTGGTCAGAGAAGTCAAAGATAGAGTGAGAGCCGAATGTGCTGCCCGGAGAGTGTCGACCCTAGAAACTGAGGGTGAGAATGTCGAGTTCTGGGAAGCGGCAGTATAGGAACTGCAAGCCTGACTTCAGGAGACCATGGAGTGAACCGTCCTTCATTGGACTGCAGTGATGATTCCAGAGCTGAGCTGCAGAATGGGACGACAGTAGGGGTAGGAGCTAAATCCAGAACTGACAGTGTCAGTAAAACTAGAAGCCGAACCCCTGGTAACCGGTGAGAACCACGCCCCCGCAGAATCAGGTTCCACCACTGGAGGAGACATAAAACCATCCGAGGCCAGCGTTGCACCATCCAACCTGGAAGACCGTGAGAACAGCACTGACGAGGAGGAGTTTGAAGGGAAATCCAACTACCAGGCAAGTTCCGCGGAGGAGGACCAAGAGGAAGGAGCCGCCGGAGGCGCAAAGGCATATGGGCCCCGCACGGGGCAGAAGGAGATCCAGCCGCACGGACAGGCTAGATGGGCCCGTGTAGCCACAATCACAGGTGAGCGGAACTGTGCACCAGCTCCGGAGCACCCAGACCGGGATTTGTACCAGAATTGTTGGGCTAGCCATGAATAGCATGCAGAGCTGAGAGGATGGTGTACCCTGTGTGTTCACAAATGATGGACTAGAGACTGAAAAACTCAGAAATGTATATAGTTGTTTAAATGTGTGCATATGCTGCTTTTTGCTGTTTCCAGAGTCGTAGACTTTTATGCGGACTGTTTGCAAATGCGCCTCCCGGACGGGAAGATCAAGAATAATGCTTATTGTTATTAAAAGTGTTTATTGTTTGTTATGCATATAAAAAAAAAAAAAATTAAACTCAAGCCCAGTTTGGTTTTAACACTTGCGGACGAGTGTAATTAACCAAGGATGTGTGTGGTGCCCCTATGGGAAGGTGCCACAGAGTGGTACTGCACACCAAACAGAAGGTGTAGTGCCTCTGTAGCCATGGATACGGGGTTTCATACAGAGTCTGTCATAAGCACCCATACACTAGGCCACCTTAGCATAGGGACCGTATATTCAGTAGGCCCAGGTGGTGGAGCCTAGAGTAGAGTGGGAGACTTGAGTGACAGTTGAGGAAGATCTAGTCAGACAGTGCTGGGAAGGCAGCCAGAGAGGACGTGCCTGACAGTGTTCATGACAGGAGGGCACCTTCTTGGAGAGGGGTAACCCAGAAACGGAGGGGACAATCCAGGACTGGTTGGAGCCGGCTAGGGAGTACGGGGTCAACACCGGCATACCGGAGCCGAGACAGTCAGAGGTCTATCCCTGACTGTGAACCGACAAGCTGTGGGACTGAGGGGGCCACAGCGCCACAGACTGTACCTCTTCCTCAGTTCCAAAAAGGTCCAGGACACATTTGGGAAAGGACCGAATTCTGGTGGCGGCAGGCTTATGTGCTTTCACTCTCGTCCGTACAAGCAAGGAACCAACTGTAGCTAATAGTAGCAGACCAGGGGACTGGCGAAGGAGCTCTTCAAAATGGTGAATGAAAGTAAAGAGGAACACAGACCCCGAAAGTTGTAAGAGGGTACCACCGACAGACTCTGCAAAGTTACCTCAAAATCTGTGGCTACGTCCCCGCTAAATCAGGCTGTGACTGTGTACTGTATCATCTGCCGGTACCAGTAGAGAAATGTTTGAGTTGAAGCGGTGTCTGTGCTCCTTTCCTCCGGTGCCCAGAGGGCCTCAGCATCAAGAGGTGAAGGCTACTACTCCCCACATCCGACCACGCTGCCCTGAGGTAAAGCTTCGCCTGTGGGGAGCTGTACTACTCTGAGCTGCACCTCCATCACCTCAGCGGCAGACCGCAGCGCTGGTATCCACGGTACCAGGTACCATAGGTGGCGTCACATTACTGTTCCCCTATCCATCATCATCATCCCCCACCATCCCCGCCATTGAGGGTCTAGGGCACAGAACCGGGAACCGACCAGCCGTGATCCCCCCCATCAAAGTGACCATCTGTTCCAGTATCCGAGTACCCACCCCCCTACCATGTCGACTGACTCACAAACATGAGAGTTCACATGACAGCCGATGTTTCTGCTGGGCTGTTCTAAAGCTAGCTGCTGACTATTGGCTATGGTAAAGCACCAGTAAACTCAACCATTGGACAGATCATGTTTCCAAGCAGCTTTTGCTACATCATGACATCAATGATGAGCTAAAAGCAAAGGTTTTTCCAAACATTCAACACAACTTCAGAAAGTCTAGCTGGTTGTGTGAAAGGGATATTGTAGCTCAAAAAAGGTAACATCAACAAGATTAATCCTCAAATTCTAAGTCTCCTTCCAAGTGTGTGCAGGACCTACAAGTTAGTGGATATAGTGACAGACTCTACTCAAGCTTTATTCTATCCAGCTGAATTTCTCAACTCCTTTGAATCACAAGGACTTCCTCTGTATAACCTCTTTCTAAAACCTCGAGCACCTATTGTGCTGTTGAGAAATTTATATCCACCAAAGTTATGTAATGGAACAAAACTTTTGATTTAGAACCTGTTTCCACATGTAATTGAAACAACCATTTTGACAGCATGTTCAAATAATTCCACTAATTACATGTGACTTGCCCTTTGATATTAAATGCCTCCTGTTTCCTGTTCGATTGGCATTTGCAATGTCCATTACCAAGGCTAAGGGACAGTTCCTGGAAGTAGCAGAAATTGATTTGCAATATCCATGTTTTTCTCATGATCAACTTTACGTGGTCTGTTCAAGAGTTAGAACTGGCAAAAATTCGTTTTTGCAGTGGAAGGAACAACCAAGAATATCAAAAGGCTCTCTGATAAGGCGTTGCAGATAAAGTACTTCACATAACTTGGGTAATAATTTAGCTAATTTGTGTTGCATATCTGTGGTGTTAAATATATGATGTCAAAAATTTCTATTACATTAGTTTTTTGATTTTAATAATACATTTTCTGTCTATTTACTTTGTGACATTTATGTGCAAAATAAGTGTTTGTGAAAGCATCCTATTTTGTTATAGTTAAGAATAGTTGGTTACTATACCGGGCAACAACAAAAATGGCCACAACAGATTCCAGGAGTAACATCTGAACTCTGTCCAAAAAAAGCACAGTACCAGGAAGAACTAAGATCCTGCACAGAACCTTCAGACTCTCAGGACCCTAGAATGAGGAAGGACAAAAAAGAACCACCCCACAGGGGGGTGAGAAGGTAGTTTATATAAGTGTATGTACAGTACAGACCAAATGTTTGGACACACCTTCTCATTCAAAGAGTTTTCTGTATTATCATGACTATGAAAATTGTAGATTCACACTGAAGGCATCAAAACTATGAATTAACACATGTCGAATAATATACTTAACAAAACAGTGTGAAACAACTAATAATATGTCTTATATTCTAGGTTCTTCAAAGTAGCCACCTTTTGCTTTGATTACTGCTTTGCACACTGTTGGCATTCTCTTGATGAGCTTCAAGAGGTAGTCACCAGAAATGATCTTCCAACAGTCTTGAAGGAGTTTCCAGAAATGCTTAGCACTTGTTGGCCCTTCACTCTGCAGTCCAGCTCACCCCAAACCATCTCGATTGGGTTCAGGTCTGATGATTTTGGAGGCCAGGTCATCTGATGTAACACCCCATTACCATCACACCTCCTCCTCCATGCTTAACGGTGGGAACCAGGCATGTAGAGTCCATCCGTTCACCTTTTCTGCGTCGCACAAAGACACGGTGGTTGGAACCAAAGATCTGAAATTTGACCTCATCAGACCAAAGCACAGTTTTCCACTTGTCTAATGTCCATTCCTTGAGTTCTTTAGCCCAAACAAGTCTCTTTTGCTTGTTGCTTGTCCTTAGCAGTGGTTTCCTAGCACCTATGTGTCCACGATGGCCTGCTGCACAAAGTATCCTCTTGACAGTTGTTGTAGAGATGTGTCTGCTGCTAGAACTCTGTGTGCCATTGACCTGGTCTCTAACCTGAGCTGCTTTTAACCTGCGATTTCTGAGGCTGGTGACTCAGATGAACTTATCCTCCGCAGTAGAGGTGACTCTTGGTCTTCCTTTCCTGGGACGATCCTCATATGAGCCAGTTTCTTTGTAGCGCTGGATGGTTTTTGCAACTGCACTTGGGGACACTTTCAAAGTTTTCCCAATTTTTCAGACTGACTGACCTTCATTTCTTAAAGTAATGATGGCCACTCGTTTTTCTTTACTTAGCTGCTTTTTTCTTGCCATAATACAAATTCTAACAGTCTATTCAGTAGGACTATCAGCTGTGTGTCCACCAGACTTCTGCACAACACAACTGATGGCCCCAACCCCATTTATAAGGCAAGAAATCCCACTTATTAAACCTGACAGGGCACACCTGTGACGTGGAAACTATTTCCGGTGACTACCTCTTGAAGCTCATCAAGAGAATGCCAAGAGTGTGCAAAGCAGTAATCAAAGCAAAAGGTGGCTACTTTGAAGAGCCTAGAATATAAGACATATTTTCAGTTGTTTCACACTTTTTTGTTAAGTATATAATTCCACATGTGTTAATTCATAGTTTTGATGCCTTCAGTGTGAATCTACAATTTTCATAGTCATGAAAGCACAGAAAACTCTTTGAATGAGAAGGTGTGTCCAAACGTTTGGTCTGTACTGTATATATGCTTAGAATTGAATCAAATCATCCACCTTCTTAAAAACGTTCTTCTAATAACCAATAAAGTCATTGGTTTACAGCCATTCAATGCATCGCCTCTATTTGAGCAAAAGGAAATTAAAATGTCATAATTGCTTTATAAAAAATAGTATTTGCACATTTCTGTACACTGAGATGCAAAGTCTGGTCTCATATTGGAGTGATAATGCCATAAAATGAAAGTGCAGAATAAAAATACAGCAGCAGCTTGTTCGTAAAGGGCCCATTTCTCTTTGTGCCCAGGGGCCAAGGCCGATGTCTGGGAAGTTGCTATGCACTTGAATAATCTATCTGCACTTCAGCCTCTTCCACTGCTGCAATTCCCCTTAGTCTCAGTTTCCTCTGAACTAATTTATTTTTAATAGGAAAGAGAAGCGGTATAAATATATAACTATATACTGGAGTTAAAAGCTATGCGGCGGCCAGTTTTCAATCTGAGAAATTTGTTATCTCTTTTATGTAGTGGAAGCCTTATTAAGCAGCAAGCCATGATAGGCCAACACTCGTTCTACAGCACATTTACTTCAAAATGTCACAAGGTGCCTTATGTCTTTGTTATTCATAGTGCATAAAATGTGTTACGGCTTCCATATGCTTCCGAATACAAAGTAACAGGTTCTATTTTTGTCAGCTCCAGACAAAGCTCTAAGTATCACAGTCACTATCTACTCCGTGAAGGATGCTATCATTCTGTTCCATTAGAAAGCTTTATAGAATTGAAAAGAAACATACAAGGCCAGATTGAATGAGACTCTTACAAGAATAGGAGGGCTAAATTTTAAGTACGGTTTGAATTTTATCTTAAGGGACTGTCTCAACTGCTTAAAGTAAACCGGCCATGTGATAAAATATTATCAACCTTTAGATATAGGGTTAATCTGCAGGGTAATAGCCTTCTGAACCTGCCTAGTGATGCATTTAGAGCCCCACTGCCAGGAGGGTATATCATTTGGCTTCCAGACATGGGCCTCGTGCCTCTGTGGATTCTATCAATGCTCTGGGTATAGAGAGCCATGGCTGTCACTGCACCACCCGCACTGATTGACAGCCAGATCTGCATTAGGCCCAGCTGTCAGTCAGTGCAAGAGGTGCAGTTACAACCAGTTCAGAAATGCTTCAGGTACGTGTGCATTTAATGTGGTCCTGCTTTTAATGCATTCAGGAGACCATAATGGCACAGCATATATGGAAAACGTAGAGTAGGACTGCCACATCTGAGAATGCCATGACGTGGTGGGATGGCTCAAAGAATTGATCAATTGTTTGCTTAATGTCTCAGTTTAAAGTACAATTAGAAATTAATATGTGCATATGCACTTTTTGTATTACGTGCTAAACACAGGCAGCACTGTCTTCTTGGCTTTTTTTTTATCAGTTACAACCACCTCTCACTATACATTGAGCAATGACTGAACCAGCACCAGTGCCACTTTTATGACTGGGAACCAAACGCTGTCAGGAATAATTAATTTAATTTCCTCTCAGCAGTGGGGTTTTATCTGAGTGCACTGAGCAGGTTCAGAAAGCTATTAGCCTGCAGACTAACCCCATATCTTCAGGTTAAGAGCATTTTTTTTAACATGGCAGGCTTCGTTTAAATGGATAAAACGGCTAGTAAAAATAAGAATGTTTGCAGTTTACTTATTATTTAAAATCCAGTCTGTTCTCTAGAATAGAACGTTTTTTTTTTTCATTATAATGCACTGCTCATCATTTAGGTAATAGCCTGTTAGAGGTGACCGGTTTCCTACTCAAGGAGCACAGGTGCATGGTGTTTGCTATACAGCTTGCAAGCACTGTTCTGAAAAAGGTTGGATCACTGTATCTGGCCAGATTTAGTGCCCCTGCACTCTTCCGATGCTGCAAATGTAAAGCTGCACAGTTCAATAACTATGTCACACAGCTCATCTGTACTGTCAGGCTTCAGGAACATAACACTTCCAGCAAGGAAGAAGCTGAATATCAGGAGAGTGTGGGCTCATGAAGAAAGATGATTAAACAACTTTTTTAAAGCAGATATATCACATGATGTCAGAATTAGGGATGAGCAAGTCTACTCGTTACTATTCGTTACTCGCCAAATAGTAGGGTACTCGAGCTACTCATTACTCTGCGACTTTCCTAGCGATTACTCGCACAGTAATGAGTCCAATGCAAATCAAGGGAAATGCAATTCCTCTGCTGCTGGACCCTATAAAGAAGTCTGGCAGCAGAGGAAAAACCTGAAATTCCCTAATTCATTATTTAGAAGCCTGCGGTAAAAAGCCGTAAGCTGTAAAATCAAGCCAGAGTCTCCCGGATTGCCCCGATCTGGTGCAATCAGTGCAGACCCAAGAGTTTGTAGATTCACACTGAAGGCATCAGAACTATGAATTAACACATGTGGAATTATATACTTAACAAAAAAGTGTGGAACAACTGAAAATATGTCTTATATTCTAGGTTCTTCAAAGTAGCCACATTTTGCTTTGATTACTGCTTTGGCATTCCGGTCCGAAACGTCGCCACGCCATTGGCAATAAAGGTTCACTTGACATCTATTTGGTGCTGCATAATCCTATCTTGGATTGTTTATATGGACAATTGACCGGTGTTGAGAAAGAGCTGCACAAGTCTGGTAATATCTGGTGCTGTTCTGTTTTGTTCGTATATATATATATATATACACAGTTGTGGCCAAAAGTATTGACACCCCTGCAATTCTGTCAGATAATACTCAGTTTCTTCCTGAAAATGATTGCAATCACAAATTCTTTGGTGTTATTATCTTCATTTAATTTGTCTTCAATGAAAAAAACACAGAAAGAATTGTCCTAAAGCCAAATTGGATATAATTCCACACCAAACATAAAAAAAGGGGTGGACAAAAGTATTGAAACTGTTAGAAAAATCATGTGATGCTTCTCTAATTTGTGTGATTAACAGCACCTGTAACTTACCTGTGGCACCTAACAGGTGTTGGCAATAACTAAATCACACTTGCAGCCAGCTGACATGAATTAAAGTTGACTCTGTCCTTTGTCCTTGTGTGTACCACATGGAGCATGGAGAAAAGAAAGAAGACCAAAAAACTGTCTGAGGACTTGAGGAACCAAATTGTGAGGAAGCATGAGCAATCTCAAGGCTACAAGTCCATCTCCAAAGACCTGAATGTTCCTGTGTCTACTGTGTGCAGTGTCATCAAGAAGTTTAAAGCCCATGGCACTGTGGCTAACCTCCCTAGATGTGGACGGAAAAGAAAAATTGACGAAAGATTTCAACGCAAGATTGTGCGGATGGTGGATAAAGACGTCATTGCCCGCGACTACAGGAAGCCGCAGGAAGACGCTGAATGAAGCCCGGGATCGTCATGTCGGCAGCGGCGGGACAGCGCGACAGGACAGTGATAAGTATGATTTTACTTTACAGGTTTGCCGCGCAAGGGGGGGGCCCTGGATCTTGATGGGGGGGCCTGTATACCTCTGGGGCTGCTGCTGTATACACCCCTGGGGCTGCTGCTGTATACACCCCTGGGGCTGCTGCTGTATACACCCCTGGGGCTGCTGCTGTATACACCCCTGGGGCTGCTGCTGTATACACCCCTGGGGCTGCTGCTGTAAACACCCCTGGGGCTGCTGCTGTATACACCCCTGGGGCTGCTGCTGTATACTACCTAAGGCCTGCTGTATATACCTCTGGGGCTGCTGTATACTACCTCTGGGGCTGCTGTATACACCACTAGGGCTGCTGTATATACCTCTGGGGTGCTGTATACTACCACTGGGGCTGCTGTTACACCACTGGGGCTGCTGTATACTACCTAAGGGCTGCTGTATATACCTCTGGGGCTGTATATATCTCTGGGGCTGCTGTATACACCACTGGGGCTGCTGTATACTACCTAAGGGCTGCTGTATATACCTCTGGGGCTGTATATACCTCTGGGGCTGCTGTATACTACCTCTGAGGCTGCTGTTTACTACCTCTGGGGCTGCTGTATACTAACCACTGGGGCTGCTGCTGTATATACCACTGGGGCTGCTGCTGTATACTACCACTGGGGCTGCTGTATATACCTCTGGGGCTGCTGTATACCACACTGCTGGGGGCTGTATACCTGTGCTGGGGTCCACCCTCGGCTTATACACGAGTCAATAGGTTTTCCCAGGTTTTGGGGGCAAAAGTAGGGGGGTCGGCTTATACACGGGTCGGCTTATACACGGTACATATATACGGTATATATATATATATATAAATTCTCTGCAGCACTCAGCTACTACCAATGATGTACAAATGCTAACAAGCTGTATATATTTGAGAAAAAAGTTTAAAAACTTACGTTTTTTTCAAAAAACTCGAAAATCTTATTTTTTTATTTTTGAAGTTCTTGGTACACACATTGGCCAATGTCTGTTTGCTCATTAACTGCGACAAAGTGACTTCAGGTCTGATGAGTCCTAACGCTGACATCCCTGTCCTCCTTGTCCACCCCCCCACTTCTCAGTGGGCGGACACCATCTCGACCCTTGACCACCTGTAGGTGATGGGGGTGCAAATTGCAGTATGGAGCCAGTAACTCTATATGATACAAAGCAGAGAAAAAACCTGCACAGCACTCACAGACAAAATGTGAACTGGTGCCAGCAGGGACGCTGGGTCAAACATCTAGAAAAAAATTATCTGCAGCACTCAGCTACTACCAATGATGAACACATGCTAACAAGCTGTATATATTTGAGAAAAAAGTTTAAAAACTTACGTTTTTTTTCAAAAAACTCAAAAATCTTATTTTTTTATTTCTGAAGTTCTTAGTACACACATTGGCCAATGTCTGTTTGCTCATCAACTGCGACAAAGTGACTTCTGCAGAGAATTTTTTTCTAGATGTTTGACCCAGCGTCCCTGCTGGCACCAGTTCACATTGTGTCTGTGAGTGCTGTGCATTTTTTTTTCTGTTTTGTATATCATATGGAGTTGCTGGCTCCATACTGCAAATTACACCCCCATCACCTACAGGTGGTCTAGGGTCGAGATGGTGTCCGCCCACTGAGAAGTGGGAGGGTGCACAAGGAGGACAGGGATGTCAGCGCTAGGACTCATCAGACCTGAAGTCACTTTGTCGCAGTTGATGAGCAAACCGACATTGGCCAATGTGTGTACTAAGAACTTCAGAAATAAAAAAATAAAATTTTTGAGTTTTTTGAAAAAACGTAAGTTTCTAAAAATTTTTCTCAAATATATACAGCTCGTTAGCATTTGTACATCATTGGTAGTAGCTGAGTGCTGCAGAGAATTTTTTTCTAGATGTTTGACCCAGCGTCCCTGCTGGCACCAGTTAACATGTTGTCTGTGAGTGCTGTGCAGCTTTTTTTCTGTTATATATATATATATATATAAAAATATGTATATATTTCCTCAGCTATAATGATATTCCATTTTCCTGTACAATCATTATTGCATAGCTTATTAGCTGTCTATTTTTTGTTACAATATTCTGGCAATGACAATGGAAGAAGAAATGGTGTCTCTTTTATTCATAACCAAAAGTTGACCAGCACTGTCCTAAAGTACAATGCAGTCAGGGATATAGTCACCTCCATATGACTATAAGGAGCGCCAATCCATGTCACAGTTATGCAAGTCTACTCACCAACAAGAGACTCTGTTTCTATTCTACGATCAAGTTTGAGAGGAAATCGACAAGATGCCAAAACAAGACTTACTTATAGGAGCCATCAATGCCAAACTGGGCCATGGCAAACATGGAAATGTTGTTGAAAACTTTAGACTTGGTGAAAGAAATAAGGCTGGAGTAAGATTCATTGACTTTTGTATTCCAAATCAACCATCCATCATGAGCACCTTTTTCCAACATGTCAAAGAGACTCTATACAAATGAACTGAGCCAAAACAAGTCAAGGAAAGCTGGAAAGAGTACACTGAGCATCTCTACATGAATGAGTCAGTGATACAGGTAGAAGTTGAGACTGGAAATGATACCCAACCAAACTTGAAAGAAGAAACCTTTGCTGTAATAAAACTTTTCTAAAACATCAAAGCATCTTTAAGTGATAATATATCAATAAAGCTAAAGATGTCTTCTGAAGCAGCAGCTGAAGTCATCACACACCTGTGTCAACAGATATGAACAACTGGTAAATGGTCAAGGGCTGGAAAGATTCTACTGCTTATGGAAACTATCAGACTATTGCACTGATACCTCATGCCAGCAAAATACTGCTTAAGATCCTATAGAGGTGGCTACAATCTTACTTTGACAAAGAGCTGCCAGATCAACAAGTAGGATTGAGAAAAGGCAGAGGAACAAGAAATATAGTTGATAACATGATATGGTTAATAGAAAAAGCTAAATAATGCCACAAGGAGCTCTATTTTTTGTTTCATTGACTACAGCAAAACCTTCAACTGTGTTGATCACTAGAAACTTTGAAATACTATGAAGGATAAGGGTGTGCCAAACCATCTAATCAACCTCATAAGTGTGTCATGAGTGGGAGAAGAGGGTTGCATTGACAAACCAACACAATGGGCAGCACTTTGAACACATTTTATAAGTGGTCATAAACTTATGACCATGTGTCACATGACCATCTTCCTATTGAAAAAAATAAAGTTGGATCCAAAATGGCCGACTTCAAAAAGGCCACCATGGTCACCACCCACCTGGAAAAGTGTTCCCTCTCCCATATACTGATGTGCCACAAACAGCAAGTTGATATCACCAACCATTCCCATTTTATTTAGGTATGTATCCACACACACTTATCGGAGCTCTGGGGCAGCCTATTCTTTGCGTGTTGAGCTTATATTTTTATTGATACAATTCTGACCTTTTTATTGCACTTTTTGTCAGGAGCACCAGTGATTTATGTATTTCAACTCTCTTTTTCATTCATTCATTTTTTAACTATCTCTCTGTCTATCCATTTTAAACATGAAGCTCTGAAAAATAAAATTGAAGGCGACTATTCATTGATTAATGACAAAAGAGTCTCTTTAAAGAAAACAACTAATAAATATAAAAGGTTTAATACAAGAATGTGTCCCAGTGGGAATCATTGCTGTAGTGTTTGATATTTGAATTTGGTAACAGATCTCAGAATAGAGGGAAATAAAGGATTTGTCTGATTGTATCTAACGTCAGCTTAGGTCAAAATACCAAGTGGTAGGAATGTGAAAAGCAAATCTACAACCCATGTGCACTGAATGTACGGAAGGTCATTCTCCCATCACCAGGAAAATATTATGATCTTACAGAAGCCAAACAGTCAGGTTAAAGGTAGTGAATTTGGACTTTTTCCCTTTTGTCATTACTTTTAGCTGTTTTCCCATTACAAATAGTATAGTACCCTTTAAATGATGGCGCTGTTCTTCTAACGCCCAATTTACTCCTTCTGTGCTTATGAGGATGTTTTATGCCCTGCCACAATATGCCATTATGTGCAGCTTTCCTCATGTTGTCCTGACATGATGGAAACCTATGACATATATCATTAGTACCTGGCTGCTTCTACTGTAATTTAGCACGGCACAATATAGTATTTCCTATAATAACCAGGTAAACAATCAGGGATATTTCAATGCTCTAGTTTTGCTATTATCCAGCATAATAAGTAAGTGAACTATTAAAATATATAATTTACAATTACCGTATATACTCGTGTATAAGCCGACTTTTTCAGCCCAAAAATTGAGCTGAAAAGTCCCCCCCTCGGCTTATACACGAGTCATATACGTGGGGGCTGTGTCCGGGAGCAGGAGGAGGCAGGAGGAGGCTGGAGGAGGTGGGGGGAAGGCTGCAATATGAGCGGCTCATGACGTGGAGCCGCTCATAACTTATTCATGATATGCACTGCATCCCCCGCCCATCCGCGGGGGGAGCAGTGCATATCGCCTTACAGCCCCCCAGCACGGGGTATACAGCCCCCCCATCCCTCACAGTATGGCACCCCCTTTCCATACAGCCCCCCCCGTGGTATCCAGGGCCCCCCGTATATACAGCCCCCCCGTGGTAACCAGGGCCCCCCGTATATACAGCCCCCCCGTGGTAACCAGGGCCCCCCTTGCTGCACCTGTAAAGGAAGAAGTCAGTATACTTATCGCTGCTGCTGCCGCCGCCGCCGTCGCCGCTCCGCTTCTCGGTCACCGCGCTGCTCCGGGTCTTCACGCTTCCTGTTCCTTCTCCGGCGCTCAGGAAATGACGTCATTGTTCGAGCGCCGGAGAAGGAACAGGAAGCGTGAAGACCCGGAGCAGCGCGGTGACCGAGAAGCGGAGCGGCGGCAGCAGCGATAAGTATACTGACTTCTTCCTTTACAGGTGCAGCAAGGGGGGCCCTGGTTACCACGGGGGGGCTGTATACAGCTGGGGCCCTGGATACCACGGGGGGGCTGTATACAGCTGGGGCTGCTGTATACAGCTGGGGCCCCTGTATACTACCTATGGGGGGGGTCTGTATACCTCTGGAGCTGCTGCTGTATATACCCCCTAGGGCTGCTGCTGTATATACCCCCTGGGGCTGCTGCTGTATATACCCCCTGGGACTGCTGTATACTACTACTGGGGCTTCTGTATACTACTACTGGGGCTGCCGTATACTACCACTGGGGCTTCTGTATACTACTACTGGGGCTGCTGTGTATATACCCCCTGGGGCTGCTGTATACTACCACTGGGGCTTCTGTATACTACTACTGGGGCTGCTGTATACTACCACTGGGGCTTCTGTATACTACTACTGGGGCTGCTGTATACTACTACTGGGGCTGCTGTATACTACTACTGGGGCTGCTGTATACTACTACTGGGCTGCTGTATACTACCACTGGGGCTTCTGTATACTACTACTGGGGCTGCTGCTGTATATACCACTGAGGCTGCTGTATACTACTATTGGGGCTGCTGTATACTACCTCTGGGGCTTCTGTATACTACCACTGGGGCTGCTGTATATACCTCTGGGGCTGCTGTATACTACCACTGGGGCTGCTGTATATATCTCTGGGGCTGCTGTATACTACCACTGGGGCTGCTGTATATATCTCTGGGGCTGCTGCTGTATATACCACTGGGGAGGCTGCTGTAACACTGCTGGGGCCTGTATGTACCACTGGGGAGGCTGCTTTATACCACACTTCTGGGGGCTGTATACTACCACTGGGGAGGCCTGTACACCACTGCGGGGGCCTGTATACCACACTGCTGGGGGCTGTATACCTGTGCTGGGGTCCACCCTCGGCTTATACACGAGTCAATAGGTTTTCCCAGATTTTGGGGGCAAAAGTAGGGGGGTCGGCTTATACACGGGTCGGCTTATACACGAGTATATACGGTATATTGTATATATATATATAATTATTATAATGGACACATTTCTAAGACAGGAACAGATTGATAAAATAGTAGCATTTCCTTATTGTGCCATTTCCTTCTGATACACATTGGTGACCTCAACTAAAATACTGCCTTTAATAGGAATCTGTCAGTAGGTTTTTGCTACAGGTGTATCTCTATAAATTAGAATACCAGCAAAAAGTTAGTTTACTTCAGTAATTCAATACAAAAAGAAAAACATATATATTACATAGAGTCATTACAGAGTGATCTATTTCAGTTGTTTATTTCTGGTAATGTTGATGATTATGGCTTGCGCCAATGAAAACGCAAAGGTCATTGGAGGATGAAGGGTGTGAGAGATAAAGTATTACCTAAATAGGTATGAGAGGCTTCACCTTGTGTGGTTGTGAGAATCTGCTTCTGTCACCACACACTGGCTTATTCACTCTGAAGGTGTTGCTGGTGTTAGGGAAGTCAGTGCCAGAAGACCATGGAGTGCGCAGGCTCTGCCCATCCACTCAGGTTAGAATGTTTGGGACCAGCAATGCTTCACAGTGTGACAGAGTGGATGTGTATGCTGTCCAGCTGACGTAATTAACCTCCGCCTATTAGAAAACACCACACCCAACTAATCCATTCAGTTTTCTGCTGAAAGCTCCCAGAAATAGCTTGTAGCTTCCCTAGCTTGTCTCTTACCCTGCACTGGTGTTTTTCCTGTTTTACCTCGGTTTATTTTTTGGATGCATCTCCTGTCTGATGATTTTGTACCTTGCTGCCATCTTGTTTTTGATCAGGCTCCATGACTACTCTAACAAATCCTGATTTTGCCCCTTTTCTTGACCTCCTGACTTTGACCCTGCTTGGTGACTATTCCTATCTTTGGACTGCAGCCCATCCATAGGCAGTAATCTCCTGGACCAGATCTGTAAATCCAGATCCCTGTATGCAGCTTGTGCCTAGTCTGTCCGAGATAGCCATTTTGTGTCCGTAGCATTGGACAGATGTCACATCGGAATGATGACCCCTTACCTCAATTGGGTCACCTTGGATCACTTGCTACATACCATTTGGACAAGTGCTATTTACTATTTTATGTGGTTCTATATACACTGTTGAGCTGACTCCTATATTAATAAGGGAAAGAGTAAGGAGATTTTAGGAGGGATTGCCATCAAAGAGTGGGGGCACAACTTTGCCATTACTAGGGTGCCAACCTTCGTGGTTAGGCAGGGCACAATGTAGTGAAAAATGCCTGAATAGGGCTAAGTAGATTTTTGTTTCCTAATCCTGTGAACCTTTACATATTGGTGTTTATGTCATATGTCGTAATTCTATTCCAGGATCTTTTGATCCTAGTAGGGTATCTTTTTGCACATAAAATTGTGGTAAATTATTTTAACTGAATATTAACAAAAAATGATGTTTTTAGGAGTATTTATATATTCTGCTTAGATACTCTGTGTGGGGGACTTTTTTCTATCACATTGAGGTTTTCACCATTTTTCAGTGCAGACGTTTTATTCTTTTACAATGTTAATTAGCTGATCGCTTGTTCTGTTCTCCAGCCTGACATTGGTTCTGAAGATAATTCTCAGTAGAGTTTCCTTGACATAGTGCAATGTTTCTGCATAAATATTCTAGGACCCATAGATTATAAGAACATTTATAGATTTCTTTCAGCAAAAAAGGTCAGTGAAAACCCTTGAGAATAAAAAATATATTATCTGTTTAAAAAAAGAAATTTGTAGTGCTTACACTTTTACATACCAGTAAGGTACAAGGCCTAGAGTCCTAGTCACAAGCATTGCGAGGGAGAAAAACTGTAAGGCGCCCTCTTGGACAATTTTAGTTCTTTCATTACCCATGCTTAGACTTTGTGATTGATATACTACAAGCTTAAGTGCAAAATTACTTTTAAATCTGGAGATGAGGTCACTATAGGATTTCTTTATGTGTCTAAATGTTGTGCTGCTTTAAGGAACTACGGGAAGTGTTAGCTTGAGAATTTCATGGAGTTATCCTGGACTACTTTATTTTTCTTATTGGCTTAAAAACCTACAGTCAAGTAGTTGTTAACTACTAGCCTGTTCTGACAGGAGCCAATCTCTGCCGGCTCAGTTTGGGTCTCAGACTGCTCCTGCTGGTGTTTTTGCACCTTCAACATAGCAGTGTCTTCACTTCTGCTCTGTTCTGTTGACAGGACTTTGCTACCTATCTCATGCTGATTGACAGCCAAATTCCCCACTACCTAACTGCAGGGAATCAGCTGTCAATCAGCATGACCCTGGCAGTCGCGCTCCATCAACAGACCAGCCAGAAAGAGGATGAGCTGCTCTGTTGACATGAAGCAGCAAATTCACTGTCAGGAATCTAGACAAAAAATGAAAAAGTTTTGCTTAACCCGTTAAATCTGTTTTCCCTCTCCCAGCAGCAGCACAAGGTTCCCTTCTAGTGATGAGCGAGCATTAAAATGCACAGGTGCACTGACCCGAGCACCAAACCCAATGTTAACCTATGGGAAACCTGAGCATTTTTCCGGCGGCACCCCCGGCAGTCTGGATAAACCCTAAAAAGTCACAAATATATAAGAACAGTGCTCAAATGACATGGGAACAGCATTTTGTCTGAGTATTACACCATTTTTACGGACTCACAATAAAACATCCAAAAAGGAAACCAAAATGGATTTTCCTGGGTAAAATGTTAAGGGCTCATACTCACTTGTGAGACAGTGTTGGTGTATTATATTTTTTTTTATTACATTAAAGATTTTTTTTAAATTGGGAGGCACTCCGATGCCCCTTTTAAGAAGCGTGGAGGAAGGCCTCATTAAATATTGTATGTTCCCATTATTAGTAAGTGGGTCTCCCATAGTCTTGCCCTATGCAGGCTGTCAAAAATTGGGAGACACTCCGATGCCCCTTTTGAAGAAATATGGAGGAGTGCCTCTTTAAATAATGTTCCCATTATTAGGAATTGGGTCTTCCATAATGTTGCTCTATGCAGGCTGCCAAAAATTGGAGGCACTCCGATGCCCCTTTTAAGAGACATGCAGGAGGGCCTCATGAAAACAACGTTCCCATTACAAAGGAACCAGTCTCCTATACTTGTAATGTCCATGCACTAAGTATTGACTGAAACATTTATCCCTGTGGGGTATACATGAATATAGTGTCTAACTTTATTTTTGGTTATGGGCTTCATAAAAACCCTTTAAAAATATTATGTGGGTGTTGCATCATGGACCACGGTCACCCTGGTGATATGATGGTGGAGGATGAGGAGAAGGAAGAGGACTAGAGCAAATAACCAAAATAAGGAAGCGTATAGCCATGGGTGGGGGTGAAGAGGGGCATGGGAATATACCTCTGACACTGGCTTTGAGTTTATATTATGCTGCTATCATTTGGTGGTGTTGAAAAGTCTGGCCCAATCCAGCCCGTGTTCATTTTGATAAGAGTCAGCCTGTCAGCTCTGACAAAATGCTAGCGGCAGGGCAGGCCAGGACTTCCAAGTCGTAGAGAGCCAGTTCATGCCACGTGTCCAGATTGGATACCCAATAATCATAAGGCACAGAGGAATCACAGAGAACATTGGTACAATCGGCAAGGTACTCCTTCAGCATCTTCCCAAACTTTGCAGATTTTAATAGTGTGCTATATACCCTGCCTGTATACAGCTAAATTAATACTAAAAAGGACTGTTGTGTGGATGGCTAGATAGATATTAGAAGCCTGTACACCAGCACCAGATGTGCTGACTGGTATACAGCCTCTTGTTGTACACTGAAGTGTGCTATATACCACCTTGTGGTGAATCGTGACCTGAACCTGGCAGCTTCACAGCGCCTCCTGTTAAACCCAGGTCAGTCAGAGAACTGCCTGAGGATAAAGAAGGGCCGCAGCTGCCTTGCCTGTGCTGGTTTATTAAGGCACCTCTCAGTGAGTGTGGTATATGTCTTCTAGCCCGCAGCCAGAAGCACATATAATCTCCTCCACCCCGTCACTGCCAGAGGCCCTGAATAACCCCAAGCACAAATGCTGCCACCAGCTTCTCCTTTAATATAAGTCCGGTCCGTGGTCGGGCTTATATTGGGTCAGAAATCAACCCAGGTAGCGTTATATGAGCACACGGACGTGGGAATCGTGATCAAGATAAACAGAACAACTCAAGATTAAATTAATATATTTAATCACCCTAATGGTACACTAGATATTAATATTTACAGTTATTATTCAGATGTTACAAATATTACAGTCAGATATGCCAATAAAAGGAAGAATGGAATACACAGAATTACATAGACATGTGAGCAGTTACCTTAGTGCTGATGGCACCACAAGGGCGGCGTGGCACCAATCTGTTCCTTGGGTAATCTCTGGCCTTGGTGGAAAAATGCCCATTCAGAAGAAATACCAGGTGGAGATGGGGCAGATGAGTTTTATACATTATGGGCTGCCCCCTGTCTCCACCCATCTCACACCTCTGGGATGTCTCACAACTCCACCCCTCTGAGGGCAGATATGGACACCCAGATTCCATAATGTTCCCTAGCCTTGTCCATCGGCATCACAGACGGAAGATAATACTTTCATATTTTTAGTTATGATTTTATCTTCGTCTGGATATGAAACATGGCTACTCTGGTAGCAGCCTAGTAGCCAATATCCTGTTTAGATGACTTACAGTTATCCTACATCCATGTGAATACCAGCCCTATTTCCGTCTAGATGTCACGATCATGGATCTACGCTTGCCATGTTCATAGACAGCACGGCTCATGAAATATTAATGTTATAGTCTCGGTGCCTTCCAGTCTGCGCCTGAAAAGGAATTTCCTCTCTTCTGCTATTTGGAAAGTGTCACCTAATTTACATCTCCTAAGAAGTCCAAGACACCTGGCTAAAATACCTTCCTAGCTGATTGCATACCAAAATTGAGGAAGAATCCTTTTGTGTGTCCAGTTGGCTGATAGCTAGGTGCTAATTACTCTGCCTTGCAAGGGTGGGGGCTTATCTCTTTGTGAGTGAGATGTGCCTTCAAATTGCTTTCAGGGAGGAATGGAATATGGCAATATCCCTTACCAATATTCATCACACCCCTCCTGCCTTTATACAGCTAAATTAATCCTTACAAGGACTGTTGTTTTGATGGCTAGATAGATATTAGAAGCCTGTACACCAGCCCCAGATGTGCTGACTGGTATACAGCCTCTTGTGGTACACCGAAGTGTGCTATATACCCCTTCTGCCTATGTACAGCTACATTAATCCTTAGAAAGACTGCTGTTTTGTTGGATAGATAGATATTTGAAGCCTGTACACCAGCCCCAGATGTGCTGACTGGTATACAGCCTCTTGTGGTACACCAAAGTGTGCATATACTGTGCCTGCCTGTATACAGCTATATTAGTCCTCAAAAGGATTGTTGTTTTGTTGGATTTTGTATCCCAGCACCTACACTACCTAAAAGACCCAAAATCTGTCCCTCACTCAGCAGCACCTCTCCCTACACTAGCTGACAATATTTAGCAGAATGACGAGCACAGCGCAGTCAGGTCTTATATAGACCTGATGACGCTGTGCAGAGAGCCAATCACTGTAATGCCACAACCAACATGGCTGTGGCATTACAGTGTGTGGCAGCCAATCCCTGCATGTGGGCTGGCTCTGTAAAGAGCGCCAACATGCAGGGAGGTGGACCCGTGCATAAGTCCGAGCATCTCGCCGGTTTTTGGTGCTCGCAGAGCATTGCGTGTACTGTGATGCTCAGGCGAGCACCGAGTATCGGTGAGCATGCTCGCTCATTCCTATTCCCTTCCTATAACCTTATAATGTTGTTAGTCAATCTTCTCATAAAGATTAGAATAAAATGAAAGGATCACACTTTAGATAACCTTATATAGTGTTAGGAAGTTTAAAAATATATTCCACCTGTATTTGCAGCAAGCAGGAAGAAGAATCTTGTATAATATATTGCACATCTGATGGGACTACTTACTCAGTAACTGGGAATATCACAATTTGCAATAACTTTAGTAGGAGATAATAAAAACTGTTTTCTTGTTTTTTACCCAAGACACACACTGTCTGTTTTTCAGAAGCCCTGTGAGATAGTTTTAGACTCGTTTTATGATGTTATGCTTGGCATAGTGCAAAGAATTATAGTAATCCACTGTTAACATGTTTTTCTACAACAAGAGAACAATAGAAAGAGAATGAGAGCAATTTTCATAAGTGAGCTCCAAATCCTGAAATTGGTTTCTCTTATATTTAAATGATTTTATGATTTTATGAGTATGCAGCCATGTCCTATTTTCCTGTCAAACATTATTAAATCCTATAACATGTATATATACACAAATACACACACTTATATGCTTTGGTATACCATCAATGAGGTCATTGATCGTTGACCGAGGAATGTTCTGCTACACTGACTGCACTTGGGCTTGCATAGCAATAAAATCCACTGCTGGAGGCTTCTTTTGCAATTGCCAACCAATAGCATCCCAGATGTGCTCAATGGGGGATAAGTCTAGAGACGCTGCAGGCCATAGAAGAAATTTAAGGCCACGCAGGCTGCTCACAGTAGCAGGAGCAACATGTAGTCTGGCATTGACATGTTGAGAAATGGCTTCTTGGTCATTTTCCTTCTTGGTGTTGCCATGTCAATGTTGAATATTGTATATAAAGAATCATGCAAAAATTAAAAAATTTAATTGTTCATTGTTTATTTTTATCAATGATTAAAATGCAAAATGAATGATCAAAAGAGAAATCTACATCATATCAACTATGCCTTGCCTACAAAACTATCTCAATTCTTCTAGGTACAAATTCATATAGTTATTTAAGGAACTCAGCAGGAAGATTGTTCCAAACATCTTGGAAAACTAACCACATATCATTAGTGGATGAAGGCTTGAGCTAATCTTTCTGTTTCTTCATGTAGACATACATGATTTTATTAAAAACAATATTCTGTGGTGGCCAAATCATCATATGACACCTTTAGGACTCCTTGCTTTTCTTTACACTGAAGGTTCTGAAGTACGTTGTCTGCCATTATTCTGCATTCCAGTTCTTATGTTTTCATGCATGATTGAGTTAATTTACCTTTTTTCAATATTGAAATTATGGCTTTTTGGCTGCAATAGTTACATGAACACCTTCTGGCCAGCCTACTACAAACAGTAGATGTAGCTGGGTCCTACAGGTTGCTGCCAGTTTTGAGTTAATGGCATTGCTGGATATCTTCTGATTTTAATGGGAAGTAAGCATGATATGTTTTTCATCTCTGCTCTATGTTTCTGTTACGTATTGACTGCCTTGCAGTATGGAAGTGCTGCTGCTGTGGTTTAAATTAAGCCTTTTTTTCCCCTGCTCTGTGTGGAGTGAAAAAGCTAATGAGCGGGAGCTGAGAGTGCAGGTGTGTGTGAGGAATATGACTCATGCTTGGGTGAGCTGAGGGGCGTGCCTGAGCTGGTTGCTCCCCACCCCTTGGCCATAACTGGGTCAGCTCACATCCACCTGAGGTCGCTGAATCAGTTCACTGCTATTCTGTCACCCTGGAGTGCAGACATGATCTCAAGCTGCTGCTGTTCTTCCCATTGAAGGTTGCTGGTTTCCGTGGTCCATGGGTGGAGCTAGGGGCCTTATTCCTATGGCTTCTTAGGAGCTTAAGGGTCTTAGGCTTGGGGCTCGGACCTCCTCCCCTTCAGAGGTACCTCAGAGTACAGGGCGAGTCAGGAACCCCATTATCAGGGCCAGAGCAGGCTCCCCTGACCCCTACACCCGGCTCCATCCTACTTCTGGGCACCTTCCCCCCAATGTGACAGTTTCCTAGACCAAACTGTGTGTCAATAGTCCTCAATAATGCCCGTTTCTTGTTATTTCCTTTAAAAAGAGCTTTGAACTTTTTGCCTGGGAGATACTCTGCTGATGCATTATAACTACCTTGTTTCATGTTGCTGTGTTTAGTTTTGCCATGGTGTATGACCTGTGACATTAACATGTCTTCAGTAAACCTCACCTTTGTTCCTCACCCAGTTTTAAGTTAACTATTGTGTTTTTTTTACCTATATGTAAAGATGATGATTATTATCACTTGTTTGGTATAATTTGTGACTCATACATCTGACTATAATACTACAAATCTCTAACTTTGTGAATGTATAGATAGAATATTTGATACTGTTTTGGAGTAAAAGGGTATTGATTTGGTTTATATTTCTCTTTTGTTCATTCACTTTGTATTTTTTAATCAATAAAAATAATAATGTTGAAAATCCTATATTTGAAAGCTTTCTTAAGATAAAGCATTTTTTTCACACAGGCCTAATACATTTGCACACTACTGTATAAATCTATTATATATAATGTATTGTTGCTTTGCAATTATTATTCTATATACTTTTCATCCTTATGTACTGTACATAACTTAGTAATTTGAGAAAAGTATAAAATTTATTAATTGAAATGTGTCACAATCAAGTTTAAAAATACTTATGTGGTTGTATAGCATTTGTCTCACCTTATTTTGTGTCTGAAAATCTATTCCCGCTACATTCATTATAAGAAGAAAAAGGATTTATATTCTGAATGATTTAGGCCTTGTGCTAATGATAAGTTTTTGTCACCTTGTGTCACACACCTGCAGGCCTATCCTTACCCCAGCAAAGTCTATGAGAATTCTGAAGTGTTGCGCCAATGATGCTTATTTTTTCTTTGCAATTTAGGCGCAGATTGTGGTCAAGACAAATGAATGAGCATGTCAGTTGTTGGGGCAGTTAATCAGCATTTGTTAGCCCTTTTAGCCATTGACAATAGTGAAAAAACTTATGACCACAACCTATATGTTTTGTGGTGCGTTTTCAGCCACAGGGTGCAGTTTAGCAGTGTTTTTGCTGCCGAAAAATTCTGTGCATGTACATTACTATGTATATTGTAATGTTGCCTGAATAAAGAGCTTGTGCTCCAAAACTCGTAGTAAAATAAATCATGTCATTATTAATAATATAGTATTGTTTTCAAGATTTTTATATCAAAAGAGTGTTTTAACCTTTTTCTTCTCCTGACCTCCTGATATATTTATATTTATATGTTTTTATATTTATTCATTTATATAGTGCTATTAATTTCACAGCGCTTTACATACATTTGCAACACACTGTCCCCATTGGGGCTCACAATCTAAACATCCTGTCAGTATGTCTTTGAAATGTGGGAGGAAACTAGAGAGCCCGGCGGAACCCCACGGTAAAACTGGGAGAACATACAAACTCCTTGCAGATGTTATCCTTGGTGGGAATTGAACCCAGGACCCCAGCGCTGCAAGGCTGCAGTGCTTACCATTATGCTGAGACCTGCAGCAGCTGTGGATAGTGATATAAATCGATTGCAGTGGATGTGACTTATCACAACCAGCAAAGTTGAGAGACTTCCTGCAATTCTTAATTTCTCATTTTTATCCTGGGTAATACCCTATGGTGCGCCTCGTGTCTTTCTATCGTTTCTTTGATGTAAGACAATGTCATTGCTGATTCTGCTCTTCCTCCATTTACAAAGACACAAGCTCATTTGATACTTCAATACAAAATATAGTGTTAAACTCTATTCATTGTGGCTAATGCACGTGTAGTATCCTGAAACAAGAAGTTGGAGTCTAAAAAAACACCATTGGCTAGTGTGATATTTGCAAGACTTTTTTTTAATACAGATTGCTCTATAGAAAAAAACATTGCCAATAATTTAAAAAACAAAGAAAGGCTAGGTTCACACTTGCCGTGCGTTTTTTTTTGGGGTGCTTTTTTGCACCATGCTGTTTTGGATGCGTTTTTTCATTTCTGCATGCGTTTTTTAAGGTGTTTTATGACACCCTGCGTTTTTCCATGTGTTTGTGAAAAAGCACCAAAAAACACTGCAAGCTGCGTTTTTTGGTGCATTTTTAAAAACACATGCATTATTTTAACATGGGACCCCATGGGAAACGCATGCGTTTTTGCATGGTACTAAATGGTACCATGCGTTTTTCAAGACAGCTCCTCACTTAAGCACAAAAATGCATCCCAAAAACGCATGGCATTTTAGGCATGCATTTTTGCTATTGGGGCATGCGTTTTTGCTATTGGGGCATGTGTTTTTAACGTGGGGGCCTATGGGTGGGTTATTCCATGCATTTTCAGAAAACGCAGGCCTCCAAAAACGCATGGAAAATCTGCAAGTGTGACCCTAGCCAAAGAGAGAGAGAACATTTTCATCCAGCGTAAAGATGAAACAGTATGCAAATAGTTTTTTTTCATAATAAAATATAAAAAATATGTAAAATAAAATATAATGTGAGTTATTGGTCCATATTTTGGCCAAAATAAACAAGATCACAAGCCAGCATCAGGGGTCCTGACGTTTGCAAGTTCCTACTCTACATTCCATTCAAACCAGTTAGAATTTATTTTTAACCTTGTATTGGTAAGGACCATTTATTTTTCTGGTAAGTTTTTTAAAATGTATTACCTTTCTGGTATGCCGATAATACCATAAATCCAGGAATATATTTTTCATTTGAGGACATAGAACTACAATGCACTGTTATGCAACATCTCTAAATATTGTCCATGAGGGATTATTAGATATTCAGAATTTGGGAGCATGAAATTCTGGGTAAGAAAATGGTAATAAAAATATTCCTCTATCACTATCATTATAACAATAAGTTACTTCTTATATAAGTAAAAGAAAAAAACATGACAGAAAAATGGCAGTCATATTTACCAACAGTAATGGTACATTTACACGCGGCCTCAGGAAGGTAGGAACAGGCAGGCATCGGACACAACTGTGCCTGTTGCCTTGAAAAGACCACGATGTGGCTGCGTGTAATTCAGGACTTTCCTTCCTGTGTATTCCCTGAAGGAAGGAAAGTCCTGAATTACACGCAGCCACATCGTGGTCTTTTCAAGGCAACAGGCACAATTTGTGTCCGATGCCTGCCTGTTTCTACCTTCCTGTGGCCGCATGTAAATGTACCATAAGATGTAATATTAATGCACTGCAGGAAGCAGCAGGCCCCATAATAAAGGCGGAGGCAACACAGATGTAAAATACTAATGTAACACCTAGCATTCATAGAGAGGGTAGTTGTCTAGTATTATAAATACATACTGAAAGAGTTTAAAAGAAAAACATGGTTGTGAGTAGAGCTGAGGCTCCTACGGCATTCTTGCAGGACAAGCGTCTGGAAGTCAGAGGTCGTGATGGGGGTGGAGCTTAGATAGGGGGTGTCATCTCCCGGGCACAGTGTGCGAAGGAGGAACACTGGGCGTGAATAAGCAGACTGAACCGATGTGGTTGATGTGTCCTCAGTTTTAATTTATTAAGGAAATAAACATTGCTTCTACAATCCACATGGACATAGAGTTGATTATAATAGTGGGGGTCTGGGGGTAAGTTCCTCAGGTGGGGGAGTACAGTGTTCATCCTTCTCCTCCCACTGTGCCCAAGAGATGATGCCCCCTCTTTAAGCTCCTCCCCCACACTGCTATTCACTTCCGGCCATTTGTTCTGCAAGACTGCCGGCTCCTCCCTATACACACCTGAGGAGAGATGTGTCAGTCTAATTGAGCAGATGGAGGAAAGCAGGCTGGCCCACACTTTTTTAACTAGACCTTCATCCCGAGCCCCATTTCAACTATATTTTTCTTGGAAATATCGTAGCATTTGAAAGTATATCCTGCGTACTTGTGATGAGGGTTCAGGCAGCATGAATAATGTGACAGGTTCCTTTTAAATAATAAGTTTGTAAATTCCAGTACAAAAAGTCAAGATCAATCAGTGAACATAGCGTTGACCTATCCATAATAGAAATAATATAGCACCATGTGACTTTATTGCAGAATCCCTATTATTCCAACAAACGCCCTGCTTTAACCTTTAACAATACCATCGTCCTGTCACTCTGCTCAGCATGAGCTCATAAAAAGCTTCGATTTAGACCCATTTTTGCATATTGTCTTAATATATTCAGCTTTAGATCACAGGAAATTTTCTGCTGCACAAATCTTCTTTTATCCTGTGCCGCCTGCTTCACATGACCTATTTTCAGCTCAGGTAGCCTACTAAAATATGCTTCAGCATTTCTGACCACAAAGAGCCCCTACAAGCTCAAACACTATCTAAATATATATTCACAGAAATGTATCCCAACAAATGGGAAAAGCAGAGAAATGTAGCAAAATGACTGAAAATGTGGAAATAATATTTGGTGAATTCACTAATTTAGGATACTTCTTATTCCAGTGTAGTATTGTGGGTGAATAAATGGAAATTAGCAATCACATTGTTTACTATGACTTGGCCTATCTTGTACCTCGCTGCAGTCCTTATGATGTCATTCACTTTAAGCACTAGACTGATTTTATCAATGGAAGCTTTCTACATGCCCTATTAGCACAATCTCGGCACAGGCAGCTTTCTATACACATTGCCTGGCTCAATGGTGATTCTGATGCATGCATTTCATCACCCATAGCAATAGAAAGCTTCGGTACCATGCATATCAGAGAATTTAACATACAGCCTTACCCTCTTTTTAAAGAATTGAAAGGCAGAACACTTCTTGACTGGAAATCCATTCATGTCTTTGTTGACCATTTTCCTCAATGGGAAGCACCCAATATAAGATCCAGAGACAGACACTTGCTTAGTCACTGCATCCGTCCTTCGTTGCATCCAATGTGATCACAATATATATTCAGCGAGAAGGAAGATCAGTGAATTACAGACTTGCTTAGCATCGAGTTCCTGAATCTCTATCCTGATCCACTCATTCTGCACCAGTTACTGCAGCAGCCTTTTGCATCCGGCAGTGAACAAGGAAGACTTTTAATCATTCATTAAATGCAGACATGCTAAACGCAGTATCACAGCAACTTACTGTGCAACCCATAGCAAGAAGGATGAAAAATTGTGCCATCCTAGGTCCTACATCAAGTGCTCATAGCCCTGCAAGTGTCATTGCTCCCTCCCAGAGCCTGGTTTTTACTGTTCCTCAGGTGACGTGATACTCTGCTGTTACAGAGATGAGAACACTGATTCTTCAGTCTGCTGTTTTTTATTACGTACTATCCATTGGGAATAGCGCAGACATAGTGAGAGAGCAGTAGATGGAAAGAACACAAAACTAATAAGGTGGCAAGTAGATAAGGCCTCATAGCATGCAATAACCTAGAGACTTGGCACTCTCCAGGGATGAGCACATATGTGCTAATACAGAAGAACGCTAGCTAAAAGTTGTAATAATCTAATTTTAATCTAAGCACTTAACATCCTCCAAAAAAGTGTTGAAAAAATGAGTCAAGTCTAATTGTAAAAATAATAATCCAGCAATGACACATTCTCGTAGATAACAGATTATAATATCTTCAGTTTTATCAGCTAATAGTAGTGTCGGACTAGAATTAGATGAGTTCATCATAAGGAATAGAAGGTATTCTCTTCATCTGTACATTTATTAGACTAAAGTTCTATGGGCCCCAGTGTACAGTCTATCTGTACATACATTAGATTAAAGTTATATGGCCCAATTATACTGTCTCTATCTGCACATATATTAGATTAAAGTTCTATGGGCCCAATGGTACTATCTCTATATGTAAATACATTAGATTAAAGATCTATGGGCCGAAGTGTACTGTCTCTATGTGAATGTACATTAGATTACAGTTCTATTGGCCCTATGGTAGTGACTCTATCTGTACATATATTAGACTAATGTTCTATGGGCCCAAGAGTACTGTCACTATATGTACATACATTAGACGAACGTTCTATGGGCCCAAGGATACTGTCTCTATATGTACATACATTAAACCAAAGTTCTATAGGCTCAATGGTACTGTCTTTATCTGTACATACATTAGACCAAAGTTCTATAGGCCCAATGGTACTGTTTCAATATGTACATACATTAGATTAAGGTTCTATGGACCAAGGGTACTGTTTCTATTTGTACATACATTATACTAAAGTTTTATGAGTCCAAGGGTACTGTCTTTATATGTACATACATTAACGTTTTATGGGCCCAATGGAACTGCCTCTATCTGTACATACATTAGACTTAAGTTCTATGGGCCCAAGGGTACTTTCTAAATCTGTACGCACACACATTGCTGCTCTATGTGAATCGGGTTATTTGTGAATCAATCTGCATGACATAGTCCTTACTGGCCAGTAAAACCCAGTTACAATTGCAGTTGACTTTTGCCAAAACAAAGAATCCTCTTGTGTTCTGGTAGACCAGTTTTCTTTAGCCAAAACATAGTAAAAAAATTGGAACTAAAAGATTATGAACATATTTGAAGTCCACAATATAGGTCGTTATACCTAGAATGGATTTGGGTCCAAGTGGTTCACAGATGCATATGATATAAATATCCAAGATGGGACAACCCAAGCTTTTTAACATATATTTCACGTGATGGATGTGACTGATATTTATTGCTTATAATGCATATTTCTTTCATCCTTCCGATATTAATTTTGTTCCTTTCGCCATGCTCCAATTCCGATGTTTTCTTTTATTTTCATTTTAAAGTTACAGTAGAACTTAGTGAATAAAAACATGGAAAGTGCTAATTCTTCAAGGTGGAATTGCTCTCCGGGAGTTTGGCAATCAGCATACTGCTTGAGCTGTTTATCTATGTTAATCTTAACTAATGCCAAGGGTGGCTTCACACTTGCGTTCCCCACTGCTGCATATTGCGGCGGGGGAGCACAAGCCGAGCACATACACCGCTCGACCCTATGTTTAACATAAGGACATGCGGTATATGAGCTCGCCTTGCGCTCCCCTGCTGCAATACGCAGTGGCGGGGAATGCAAGTGTGAAGCCACCCTTGGAATTAGTTAAGATTAGCATAGATAAACAACTCAAGCAGTATGCTGATTGCCAAACTCCTGGAGAGCAATTCCACCTTGAAGAATTAGCACTTTCCATGTTTTTATTCACTAAGTTCTACTGTACAGAACAGAACTGTAACTTTAAAATAAAAATAAAAGAAAACATCAGAATTGGAGCATAGGCTGGCTTCACACCACGTTTTTTGCCATCATGTTCTGTACGTTTTGCAAAGGACAGAACAGGACAGTTTTTTGCCTCCCATGCATCCCTATGGGCCAAGCATCCGCATGCATACAAATCACACATGGCGGGCAATGGGTGCGCACGGCCATGCGCATCCGAGTGCATACACCATGCGTTCCCATGTTAAACATTGGGACACGCTCCCCCGCCGCTGCGTATTGCTGCAATATGCAGTGGCGGGGAATGCAAGTGTGAAGCTAGCCTTAGGCTGGCTTCACACCATGTTTTTTGCCATCCTATTCTGTCCGTTTTGAAAAGGACAGAGCAGGATCATTTTTTGCCTCCCATGCATCCCTATGGTGCCAGATGTGTCATAAATGGCCATCTGTATTACTGAATTCAGTACAGGATTCATTTTTGTCCTGTTTTTTACCGGCCCCAAAATCGGAGAATGCTCCAGACAAAATCGGACAAAACGAATCTGGTGCGGTCCGGAGCTGGTAACATGGGAGTCTATCCATGAAAAAACAGCATAGTTTCCTGGATCTGGTTTCTATTACTGAGCATGCTCAGAACAGATCCAGAGCTCCTCCCAGCCCCTTTTCCATTGTGGATTGTGCCCGCTGACCCCTTTCCATTGTGGATTGTGCAGATATTCTCTCCCTCTCCCTCTCTGGACTCACCATACCATTATTTCTTATGGAGTAGTAATTCACAATGCTTTTCTATGGAGAAACGAGCATAAACAAAGCCTGCAAAAAACAGGATCAGGGAGCTTATTTGCCATCCGGTTCCACACATCTGCTTCTATCCGTTCCTGTCTGGGTGGTCCTGCAAAAAATAGGATCCATTCGGACAGCCAAAAAACTCAATTATTAATATTTATTCATATAGCGCCACTAGATTCCATGGAGCTTTACATCAGGAAAGGGCAGACGAGGACAAGTGCAATATATATGGACAATCAAGTCGTACAGATACAGGAGGGTAGAGAACCCTGTCTGCGAGGGCTCATAGTCTGAACACAGCCTTATTATTTTGCATCCTTGTTAAAATGCTTGTATTAGGTTCTTTGAACTATCAATTCTTTTGAAATTTCTACCATTTACTCATATGCAATTATCATCAGATAGCTTTAAACTCGGTTGCAGAGACATTTTAATAAGACTCCAGGAGAAATGGTGATGCTTGTCACTGAATAACTAGTATTAATGTATAATGCGTCAAGTAAAAAGGGTGATTCTTCACAGAGTAGAAAGACGTGGCATATCTAAAATGGCTGGCATTAACTACATGGAGAAGAAGTGATGGGTAAACTGACATCACAGACGCTATAGGAAGAGGGGAGTAACAAGTCATGGGGCATGTCACTTATACGGGGATTTATTTTAATAAACCTGAGTAGGTAGAGCACGTCACTCTTTTTAAAATGGTGCACAAGTAGGATCTTATCCCATGCAAAAATAGTGAGTAGACTTGGCATTCATTTATGAAGACAAACTTCTTTATTAAAGGTGTTATCCAACACTTGAACAACTCCTTCTCAGTCCCCATGTTTGGCCCCTTAAAATAAAAAAGCTTATACTGACCTCCCATGATGTAATCTGCGCTCCATACCCAATCACCACCAGCGGTGACTAAGCTCAGGGCTCATGTGATGTCACAGAATCACTTGAGCCCCTGGAATGCAAGCACTGACACAGTTGGAACAATGCCAGCATGGGAGGTGAATATATTTCTTTTTTATTTTAATGGGGCCAAACTTAGGCCTTGAGAAGGGGCTGTACAACTAGTGGACAACCGCTTTAATGTAGGCAATCCAGAAAAATCTGCATGTGTCAATCTTACATTTAGACTTTTATAAGTAATACAGATTGCCAAAGCATTAGGTGAACCCAGAAAATCAACGCTGGGGAAAAGATCAGTATAAATCATAATTAACAGAGCCCTTAATAAAGCTGTGACAAATCCTCATTCACAAAAATTTTAAGTATTTTCTTCCTCTACTTTGCTTACATTCTCATACTTGACTGCACTGAGGACTCACACATTTATCTTTTGTTAACTAGCGAAAAGAATATAATGAAAGTAAATATCAGCCAAACCTTTGAATATCAACGGGTTCGGCCGACGCTCTAATGTGCCTGAGGATGCAGACAGGAGCAAAATTAGAATGGGTGCAGGGGTTGCAATTGCATCCAGGCCTTGGAGCTTAGGGGGCTCCAAAAGTCACTTTGGCCTATTGAAAAAGACTAAAGGCCGCTTTACATGTCGCAATATCGTTCCAATATTGCATACGATCTCACGGGAGCACGCACGCTTTTGGCGTTTGTCCAAGATCGCATTGGAGATGTTACACAGTGCGATATCACCAGGCAACGCAACTACGATGTCGTACGCCCCTCTTGCACACTGTGTCTCAGCAACTCAGGGAATGACCAATTAACATTGGAGTGAATAGGGGAAGTTGCGCTCCAAATCGTAGTAGCGCTGTCACACAGCACGATCCTGCCAGATCCAATATTGCACAGTTGGAGAGCCTGCACAATTCATAAACGATATCGTTTTGGCATCGTTCTTGCGTCACATTGCTCATTTACACCACACAACGCACGAACGATATCGGCGGCAACGCCCAAACCACATGACTTTTTATCGTAGTTGGGCTACGATATCGTGCCGTGTAAAGTGGCCTTAATACTATTAACAGTTTTAAATATTTGGGATTTCCATTAGTGCTTTTGCATGAGGGCCCCTGAGCTTCAAGTTACACAACTGGATGCAGACCAACTGATTTCCTGGAGAGATATTGTTCTTGCATGTCTCATTTCGGTCTGTCGACCACATTGCTTTCCCTGAGATAAACTAACTGCCGATGTATCAGTTGGCAGTTTTCTCATAGATAATACATAGGTGGTCAGCAGTATGCTCCTGTCTGTGGGAGTGTCAGCTGAGATGACTGATGACCAAATAATTGGGTGCAGCATGGTTCAGCCAAGAACCATCTAATATGTATGGCTAGCCTCATAACAATGTGTATTAGGAATGAAGTTATTTCTAAAATTATTGGCAATGGCAACATTAGAACAATTCATTGTTTTAAAACAAATTAAAATCTCCTCTTCCCCAGCCTGCACAGAGGTACGTGTTTATTATCTTCCCATGCCAGATTTGACGATTGGTATGTTTATCAATGTGAGATAAAGTCTTCAATACTATGCCCATTGTATTTATGTGTTAATTTGTGGGTCTGATCACATGTTAAAAAGTAGAAACATAACCCTAGACACTATTGAATACGAGGAAACAATGATGCTTTGTCTGCCTGCATTCCATGGCTCGGTTTATAGGCTTTGACTGATCTGGTTTATATTTCTCAGTTGGCCCTTTTCAGCTGAACCCTGAGTATCATCATCACAGACTTTGTAATTCAGTTTCATTTTAGCAGACAAGCTATACAGATGGAAAATTGATAGGACTGCGGACCTTACTTCACTTATCCTCTGTGGGAAGCTGAACAATACTAACTTTTGCATTCTGGAAGAATACAGAGTAAATGTGTTGATAGAAGCAAACTAAAAAAATATAACACAGAAGACTCCTCATGGTTTTTGAATTTGTTACTCTGTATTGTCTCATATTGCCTGTACATGTCCCCTCCGAATTGTAAAGTGCTATATCATATGTTGGCGCTATATAAATACATTTATTATTATTATTATTATTATTATTATTAAGACATTTAGAATTGACTAAAATAAAAAATTCAAAGTCACGTAAGAGACACAATGGGCAGAACTGCAGAATAAAGGGAATCTGTCAGCATAATTAATATCACAAACTATTTATATGCTCATGCGGCTATTTCAAAGACAGGTTCAGCAATAATTTTACATGGCCAGTCTGTTCTTTAATTACTGAGACATCAGCATCTGATTTCATATGCAAATGAGGTTGAAGATTTGAGTCCTCTGTCATTCCAGCTCTATTCCCCACCCAGTACCACCTCCTCCTGCTTGACTGACAACCTCTATGATGTGTGATTTCAGTGAAAGGAGCTGTCAGTCTAGCATGAGGAGGCGGTACTGTGTGGGGAATAGATCTTAAAGAGGACCTGTCACCAAACCAGGCATGGTGATCTAATTACAGCACTGGATGCAGCATGTCTGCAGCATCCAGGCAAGGGGTCCCCCAGCACTTGAGCAGCCCTGTACCCCGAGATAATACACTTAGAAAACTTACATGCTCCAGCCATTAAGGAGGTGGCTAGGGGCTGCAGCCAAGGGCAGATTCACACCCCCTGCATGTGTAATCTGCCCACCGCTGCCAATCATTCTCTCCCTCTTCAGCAGCATTAAACAGTTTTTTTTTCTTCAGAACTTGCCATTTGGCTCCGCCCCTCAGGGGGCGGGGCTAAACAGACTTTCTGGGAGTGAAAAAAAAACCTCTGTTTAAATGCTGCTGAAGAGGGATAGAATGATTGGCAGCGGTGGGCAGATTACACATGCAGGGGGTGTGAATCTGCCCTTTGCTGCAGCCCCTAGCCACTTCCTTAATGGCTGGAGCATGTAAGTTTTCTAAGTGTATTATCTCGGGGTACAGGGCTGCTCAAGTGCTGGGGGACCCCTTGCCTGCATGCTGCAGACATGCTGTATCCAGTGCTGTAATTAGATCACCATGCCTGGTTTGGTGACAGGTCCTCTTTAAGTTATCGAGGCTTAAAATCTTCCATAGTCCTTCATCTTCATTTGCATATCATTCCAAACCTTGATTTCTCAGTAAGATATCAATGGAGCAGTCATTAGAGATGAGCAGTGTTCAATTCGAATTGTTTGCCAATATCAAATTCGAGCTGTGTTGGGCGGTGTTTGAGTCATTCTACGAATTCGAACAATTAGCTTGAAATTCGGCAGTTCTAGGTTATGTTTGATAACGCTGCGATCACCAAAAGCTTAACCCTAACCCTAACCCTAGCCCTAATACTGTAAATGAATGTTAATATCCAGTTTCTGTACACCTTCAGTGTAATTCCTACTACTAATTTTTAGCTGCACCTAGCACAGGTGTCAGTTTTTGCCTAGTAGCAGTGTCCACAAAACCATTACTGTAGGCCACTTGTAATACAATCAAGTACACCTTCAGTGTAGTTCCTTCTACTAATTTTTAACTGCACCTAGCACAGCTGTCAGTTTTTGCTTAGTAGCAGTGTCCACAAAACCATTACTGTGGGCCACTTGTAATACAATCAAGTACACCTTCAGTGTAGTTCCTCCTACTAATTTTTAACTGCACTTAGCACAGGTGTCAGTTTTTGCCTAGTAGCAGTGTCCACAAAACCATTACTGTAGGCCACTTGTAATACAATCAAGTATACCTTCAATGTAGTTTCTCCTACTAATTTTTAGCTGCACCTTGCCCTGGTCTCACTTCGGGTCAAGTAGCAGTGTTGGTTGAGTCACCACTACTTGATTTACATTAAACTTTTTCTTGTCCAACAAATGCACAGTTCCCAATTTTGTCACATACAAAATGAGTGGCAAAAGACCTGCTGATGGTGGAAAGCAGAGTAGGCGTGGTGGAAAGGGAAAAAAAACTTTGTGTCCGTGGGGTAGATGCTAAAGCTACATTATCATCAGCTGAAGAAAGACAATCTTCCCGCCAAAGTAAGATGTCTACTTCTTTACGTGGCCAATCGGATATGATCCTTTTCTTAAGGACACGACCATCGATACCACTTGTAAATGAGGCACAAAAACAACAGGTGCTTGAATAGATTGCAAGTGCTCCATCAAGTGTCCTCTCCTTCACCTCAACTTCTACATCACATACCCTCCAGTTATCTGAGGTGTCAGCCCAATCGCACTTCATTCCTCCAAGCTCCCAAGTCTCCAACCGCCCTACTGAGTCTGGGGTAACAGACATGGTTGAGTCTACAGAGCTATTCAGTCACACAATAGCCTGGTATACAGAGGTCTGCTCCAAAGCTGCAGTGAGTCTTGACGAGTTAATGATCTGCCCAGAGGAAGAAGGTTCTGACCTTCGTGTAGACCTTCATTCCCTAACTGTAACTACTCTTGGTGGACACAAGGAGGATGATGCTGATGAGACTCATATACCGGATTTGATTGATAAATTAAGTTTTCGGTCAAGGCAGGCAGGAAGATGTTGTCTCTGAGGACGAGGGGTGTGAGAACATAGAGGATGATGATGAGGTTGGTGATCCCACTTACTGTCAACCCACAGTCAGCCAGTGGATGAGGTCAGCAGAAGAGGTGGATGAGGATGCCACTGACGACGAGGTTAGGTTGTGCCTTCCTGGACATAGACGGAGTACTGGAAGCATGTCAACAACTGCATCCGCAGCCACAACTCTGCCTCTGAGCAGAAGTCATGTTGGCTCTGCAACTCGCATGGGCTCTAAGCCTTGCCTAGCCTTGGCCTTTTTGACATCGCCAAGGATCTCCCAACTCATGTCATCTGCAAGATTTGTCACCAATCTCTGAGTAGAGGCCAAAAACTCACTAGCTTGAGTACTTCATGTATGAACCGCCACATGGACATGAAGCACAAGTCGCAGTGGGAAGCTCACTGTGCTAGAATGCAAGCTACCGGGGGCGGGCCTACCACCGTGCGCCCCATCAAGTGCATTCATGTGCTCTTCATCGTCTGTGACTGTGGGGACAGCTGTCACACAGGCTTTAGGATGCAGACCTTCCACCACTTTACCCGCAACAGGCACTGTGATTGGCATGTCGCCACTTGGTTTTCAAGTGGATAATGCTGCAGGTGTTGAGCTGTCACAGACCTCAAGAGCAGCACCTTTGGATGAAGGCAACATTACATCTTCGCCAGCAACTCCCTCACAGACCTGCAGTTTGCTGGGGACACCCTACTCAACCCCGTCTCAGCACAGCAGCCAGCCCTCCGTCCCTCAGATGTGGACAAGTAAAAGACCATTTACTCCTAGCCATGAAGAAGGCTAAGCGCTTGAATTTCACCATCTGCAAGCTGTTGGCTACAGAAATGCTGCCTTTCCGCCTGGTGGACACAGAGGATTTTAGAGACCTTATGTCCGTCGCAGTGCCCCAGTACCAGATGTCCAGTCGCCACTACTTTTCCAAGAAAGGTGTGCCTGCGCTACACCAGCAGGTCGCAGACAACATCACCGCTTCCTTGACAAACTCAGTGTGTGACAGGGTGCATTTCATCACAGACACTTGGACCAGTAAGCATGGACAAGGGCGTTACATGTCACTGACTGGGCACTGGTTAACTATGAAGAGAGCTGGAGAAGGGTCTGCTGTCCAAGTCTTGCCATCCCCACGAGTTGTGCTTCCATGCTCTGTAGGTAGAAGTTCCTCCACTGCTTCTGCCTGCTCAACCTCATGTCGGTCCTCCACCTCCGCCCAAAGCCTGTCTGGTAATGCCACCTGCATTGTAACTGCACAGAAGGAATCCTGCACACCTCCTTACTATGCTGGCAGCAGGGCTCAACGACATCTGGCGGTCATTACCCTGAAATGCCTGGGAAATGTGAGACACACAGCTGAGGAGTTGTGGTCTGACGACTGAGTTTCAGCAATGGTTGTCTCCACTTAATCGGCAGCCAGGCAAGGCCGTGTGCGACAATGCTGCAAACCTGGGTGCGCCTTTCACCGGGTCAATATCACACACATGACTTGTATGGCTCACATGTTGAATCTGGTTGTCCAGCAATTTTTGAGACACTATCCCGGCCTAGATGGGCTTCTGCAGAGGGCACAGTCGCTGTGTGCTCACTTCCGGCATTCGCATCCCGCAGCTCTTTCGACTTGCCCGTTCATTGGCTGAAATGCGATGTGCCAACACGCTGGAATTCTACTCTGCACATGTTGCAGCGACTGGGGCAGCACCGCAGAGCCCTGGTGCAATACGTTATGATGTATAGCCTGGGTCAACGGGATTCAGAGGTGGGACAGATCATGCTGCAGGAATGGTCTCAGATCAAGGACCTATGCACCCTTCTGCACAGTTTTGAGATGGAAACAAAGATGTTTACTGCTGACGATGCCATTATCAGCATGACTATTCCGGTCATCTACATGCTGGAGCACACTCTAAACAATATTCTGAGTCAGGTGGTGGGACAGGAAGAGGTGGAGGAAGTACAGGAGGAGTCCTATGCGGAAGGGATGACAACATCTCCAAGGTCCTCACAGTCGGCAGCACCAATACGGCAGGCATGGGAGGGTGGTGGAGATAGATTAATGAGGGCACATGGTAGCAACCAAACTCTTGAGGAAGGTGCAGGAGCTCAGGACGAAATGGAGGACGAACTGGCGATGGGCATGGAATTGTCAGCAGATGAGGGAGACCTTGATGACATTTATGTTGTGCGAGGTTGGGGGGAGAGAGCAGAGGAAACAAGCATGATTCTCACCTCCCTACCACCAACACAACAAGGACTTGGTCCTTCTGGATGCGCAAGACACATGAGCGCCTTCTTGTTGCACTATCTGCAACATGACCTTCGGATTGTCCAAATTAGATGCAATGCTAACTACTGGGTTGCCACACTCTTAGATCCCCGGTACAAGACCAAATTTGCCGAAATAATTCCTGCCATACAAAGGGACGCACACAGCAGAAGCTGATACATAATCTCAGATTGGCTTTTCCACAAAACATAACAAAAAAAACTCACCAATTTTGGCCTCTTATAGATATCATTGCATTTAGCAGGATACTATCAGCCACCTCAGAAGCAACCCACATCTCTCAACACCGATGCAGAGAGATGTGGGTTGCTTCTGAGGTGGCTGATAGTATCCTGCTAAATGCAATGATATCTATAAGAGGCCAAAATTGGTGAGTTTTTTTTTTTCTATATATTTATTCTATGTACCAATTCGGTGATTTTTGTCTTTTCCACAAAACACCAGTGGTACACAGAGTGAATCTCACAGTTCTAACTTGGCAACTGTGGGACTGTCGAGTCATCATCACTCACACCGTACCAGTAACACCATAACAGGTGGTGGTAACAGCAATTTTGTGGCCTCGTTTCACAATTTTTTTCGACCATCATTTTCAAGGCCTGAAGACACGAGAAGTCTGACATAGTCAACGCCTGGAGCGGATGGTACATGAGTATCTCCAACTTAACATTGATGCCATGACTGGGGAACTGGAGCTTTGCTCATTTTGAGCTTTCAATCAGGAAAAATGGCCAGAGCTCGCCACTTATGCCTTGGAGATCTTATCGTGCCCCGCAGCCAGCGTTCTCGCGGAATGTGTCTTCAGCGCTGCTGGGGGTGTGCTGACAGAAAAGTGCACGCGTCTGTCCACTCAGAATGTGAACAGACTAATGTTCATAAAGATGAACAAGGCATGGATACCCAAGGACTTTTCCACCCCTGTGTCATTCTGGGGAAATTAAAACCTTGTGGATTTTTGACTAAAAGTTAACATTTTAAATTTGCAACTGTGGGGCAATTGATGCCACTGAAGTGGTGTCTGTGCCCACATTTTTGAAAAAAATGGAGACTCTTCTTGTAGTCCCCTAAATGTGACACAATGCTCACTAAATACTCATCGTGTGCATGATGCCTTACAAATACTGTAGTAAAAACTGATTTTGGAAGGGCATGACATGCCTATATCTGTGTCTCCTCCTTCTTTTACTCGTCCATCTCTTTTCTTTTCGCATTTTTATATGTACTTATCACTTTTTCCATGTCATTATTGTATCTTCTGAGTAGTTCGCCACCTTTTGGACACTTTAGAAGGTGTTTTCTACGTGTTTTCTATGTGTTTGTATGTGTTTTTGTTGGCCTGCCATTGTTTTCAATGGTATTCGACGGTGTTCGACGAACATTCGACGAACAACCCCTCAATTCGACAAATCGAATTCGAACACTAGGGTGGTGGCTCATCTCTACAAGTCATGTTAAGGTGTTGGACAAGTCTAAGAAAGAGGTATATGCACAAGAAATAGTTTGGAGTAACATCTTTCTGATACATTCTTTTAAAGCTTCGCTCATAGTGTGGGATGGTCATCTAAGTGTATTAGTTGAGCCAAAAGTGGAAGCTGGTAGCCACACGATTTATTTAGCATAAATGGGTAAAATCTAAATTGAGTATGTTAAATCTGTACCTTTGGAAGTTAGTTAGATCATTATCTCTTCAGATCTTCCAAATTGGACCTTAAAGTAAACCTGTCAGCATATTTTTATGTGGAGAATTATTGATAGAATTGTGCAGGTGCCAATCCAGTAACAGTTTCCCAACAATTTGGCTTCTGGAAGAATATGTCATGTTTGCTATATCTAGTCTTAGGCTAGGTTCACATTTGCATTCGGCACCACAGCGTATGGGGAGCATACGCAGTGCCAAACGCAAACATTTCCTGTGAACGCAGAGGTGATTGTCCCTATGTGTTCACATCAGAATGTCATTGTGAGTGTGCCCGGCCAACCAATCAGTGGTCTCGACGGCTGGGAGGCAGAGATCAGCGGTGGAGATCTCCTCCTCCCAGCTGCCGCTGATCTCCTTCTTTGCTGCCACTGATCTCCTCCTCCTGGCCGCCACCACTGATCTCATCCTCCCGGCCGCCGCTGATCTCCTTCTTCGCCGCCAATCTACTTTCTCACTGTCGCTGATCTCATCCTCCCAGCCGCCATCGCTGGAGATCAGTGGCGGCGGCCAAGAGGAGGAGATCAGCGGCAGCGAAGAAGGAGATCAGCGGCTGGGGCAAGGAGGATGAAGAAGAAAGAAGAAGAGGAAAGAAGAAGAAGAAAGAAGAAGAGGAAAGAAGAGAGAGAACGCCAGGACAAAATTTACCTCGACATGACCTCGGAATGACGTCATCTTCTGCTGCGTCCATGCGCTTGACAGCAGATGGCGCTGCGCATAGATTTAATCCCATTCATTTTTTGTGCGCGGCTGTCTGCTTGCGTATAATACAAGCACACAGCCACGCTCAAAAAAACAACATTTAGCATTCGGCATGCGCAAAATTATGCACAGCCAAACGCAAATGCACCAGAACGCAGCCACATGCAGGCATTATGCGATCCCATGTTAAACATAGAAACACAGTGCGCGGTCAGGGGCGCTGCGTTCACAGCGCAAATATGAACCCAGCCTTAATGTTGAATGATCTGTGTGTTTTCACATTGCTCTTTAATGCCATTACAAAAGAAGAACCACAAATTCTTTTGGCAAACAATTGGTTTAGTAAGACACATAATAACATCAATTCCTAACCCATGTAAACCTGTTGTCTTCTAATCAAAATTGGAAATAAATAGGATGAAATGCAGAAAACCCAGGTTCAGGTTTGCTGCTAGTCATCATAAACTGGAACGGCCATCCCATGCAGTTATTAGAAGGCTCTCCCTTTTTAAAACACAGAACTGATTTTTGGTACTATAAAAGCATGGTAGTCATTTTAATTATCTTGTTTTCCTGAAACTAAGACAGGGTCTTATATTATTTTTGGTTCCAAAAGATACACTAGGGCTTATTATCAGAGGATGTCTTACGTATTGTATTGGAATCAGTGATTGGGTTGCCTATTAATGAAAAATCAATATTCACCTCTTGCACCACCCAATTCTCTTCACCGGCATTAATGATTCAGTCAGACTGCCATATTCCTGCCCAAGAATCTGAGAGCAATGCTCACACTGGTCAGCCGCTGTTCTGACCCAAGAATGTCAGCTTGTATTTTTATTCCGCTCTCATGCTTAGATGAGGAGAGTAGCTGAACAGTATGGTAATACAGTAGTCTTTGTGAATCACTAATGCTGATACTCAAAGGGGGGCGGGAGAAGGGGATGAATATTAATTTTTTCATTAATATAAGCTGCAATCACTGATGCCAGCAGAGGTGTGGGTGGTATTATTGGAGGGGGCTGAGATGAATATACATTTTTCAGTAACATAAGTTTCAATCACTCATACTAGCAGAGCGGTGGGCTGGATTATGTTCAGGGGATGGGGGTGAATATTCATTCCATTAAATAAGCTGGCATTTTTCTGTCACGTGCTTAGATGGCGCTGACATTGTTGGATGCTGCTGTGTATGTTGTTTGTCTTTAAGACCTGCATGGTTGATAGTTGTGAAGGTCCTTGTCCCCTGTCCCCCTCCAGAACTGCAATCACTATTATGTTCAATTGCTGATTCAGGACTTAATGTGTGACTCACCTGGAATCCTCTCTTCCTTGCTTTAAATAGCCTTCCCTCTCCTCTGTCAGGTGGTGCTGATAGCTATGTGCTCTAGGTCTTGGTGCTGTGCTGATGCTTAGCTACAGGGCTAAAGTCTTTTCTTGGGAGAAACTGTGATTCCTGACCCTTGGGTGGAGGTAGGGGCCCTCAGCCTAGGGCTAATCAGGAGTTTTAGGGTACAGGGTGGCGGCTCAGAACTCCTCACCATCAGACGTACCTCTGAGATCAGGGCGAGCCGGGGCCCCCAGCATCAGGGTCAGATTAGGCTTTCCTGACCCTCTTTTGCCAAATTCACCTACCTATTACCTGATTCCCTTACCTCCCAAGCATGACAGATCTACTACAATTTTCATTTTATGAATTATTACATCCAACGGTAGCGTGGACCAAGTTCCGCTTCCATTGCTGAATACTGCTCACCATTTTGCATATTGCCATCTAAAGGATGCCCCTCCAGACCCTATTCATCCTCTAATTGACATTAGAAACATCCTGCTGTAGTTTTAGTGCTCCCTGTCAAATATGCAGTGCAGTCTCTCTTAGCTGACAACTTTCAGTAACTCCATTCTGGACAATCAGTTTCTTGCTGCTTAGAGATCAGTGATGTGAGACTCCAAATGCTGCTCTGTTAATGTGTATGACAAAATATAATCCTCTGACATATGTATTAGCTGAGCAGAATTTGCAGTTTCCCATCACTGGTTTATCAGATGCAGGCATCAAGCATAGTTCAGTAGTTGTCTCAACTCTCTGTTAGGCCCCCTGGCACTGCTTCCCAGCTCACCTCTTCCGGGTCAGCATCTCCTGCTCCTCTACCGACCGGGCGTCCGGCATCCAGGCATGCTGTGTCTTGGAGCCGTCGCCATGTTCCCTTCCTGTCAGCTGACCGCCGGGTTCGCACAGGAGCACATTACTATGGTCATATTTATGTGATCAATCAGCGGCGCGCTAGGTGCACTCCTTCCCTGTGACTCTAGGGGCTGGCACGGTCCAACCTGAAACTCCCCTTGACCAATAGCTGCTCTTCCCATGGTATATCAGGCCACCTCCTCTGATGGGAGGTGCCTGATTATTAAGTCAGTTTGCTTCTGCCTTGCTGACTGTTGGTCAGGCCTTCCTTGTGCTCTGTGTCCTGGAACCCTTGCTGTGCTCTTCCCCGGTAGCACCATTCCTGGTCTCTTAGCCTTGTATCCTGTTACCTGGAATACTTCTCTGTTCCTTAGTATAGGCTAACCTTACGAGCCGCCCCCCTGGTACTAGCTGCTGTGGTATTTAGACCCCATGGGCTTGCCCCTGACAATCCCTGTATAGGAGTTGGATAAACTAGGATCAGCTCACCCAGGGGAGTTCAGTACCACAGCCCAGTGGGTCCACTCTAGGGCGCCTTCCCCCGGAAGCGTGACAGAATAATCAGGCCATGGACCCCACTGGTACCTCGTTTTCAGCGCAAGAGGAGCTGGCTTATCTTCGTGAAAATCAGAACCATATTATGGCTTTTCTTCAGTCCTTGAATACCCAGTTAGCCTCTCTTCAGACCTCCGACCCAGCATCTGCCACTCAGCTCGCGAGCCTACAACAGGAGCTGTCAGTGCAACGAGACATGCAGTCTCGCATGCTGTCTTACATATCCTTGATGAATGATCGTCTGGCCTCCTTGCATTCGGCACCAACGACCTCAGGCCAGTCCGTAACCGATGACCGGTCTCCGGGTGGCGTTCTGACCCCTCCACCCCACCTTGAACAACCACCTAGATATAGTGGAGACCCTAAGACATGCCCTGGTTTCCTCAACCAATGTAGCCTACACTTTGAACTGCTGCCACAGCAGTATCCCCACCCATCGGGCCAGTGTGGCTTTTGTGATGTCCCACCTGGAGGGTGAGGCCCTGGCGTGGGTTAACCCTCTCTGGGAGGGTGATGACCCTGCGGTTTCTTACTTGTCGACCTTTCTGGAGACATTCCGGAGGGTCTTCGATGAACCCGGTCGGGTTGCATCTGTCATGGAGTCTCTCTTCAACCTCCGTCAAGGGACGCTCACCATTGGGCAGTACGCCATCTGCTTCCGCACACTCTCTTTAAGTTGGGATGGAATATCGAAGCACTGACTGGTGCTTTCTGGCGTGGCCTGTCCGGCAGGATAAAGGATGAACTCGCAGGTCTGGATATCTCAGCGGAGCTGGAGGCCTTGATCTCGTTAGCCACTCGCATCGACTTGCGGTTCCAAGAGCGCTCCCGTGAGTCCACCAGGGAGAGGAGGTCCGTCCTGCCGTTTCTCTCTGAAAGCAGTCCGCCCTTTACATGGCCAGTGGTGTCCACCGCCGCCTCCCTTTCTGACCCTATGCAGGTGGATCGGGTCAGAATGGCGGAACGATGCCGAGAAGAGAGGCTGGCTCGTGGCCTATGCCTGTATTGCGGAGCCGCATGCCATCAGAGTCGGAATTGTCCCAAAAGGCCGGGAAACTCCTCCGCCTAGGTCAAGTACGAGAGGCCATCCTAGGTGAGAGCGATGCCTCTCAACCTCTTACCCTGCCCATGCAGGTGATATGTCTGCAGAGACGCTACTCTGAGTTAGCCTACATGGATTCAGGGTCAGCAGGAAACTTCATTCGGCAAGAGGCAGTGACTCGGCTTGGTATCCTCGTAATACCCCTATTGACGCCTCGTGTAATCACATCGGTGGATGGCAGGCCACTGCAGGAAACCGTCACCAAGGTGACAGAGGAGGTGGAGGTGCAGATCGGGGCCCTACACCGTGAAAAGATTGCCTTCTATGTCCTGGCTGGTCTCTCCCATGCCCTGCTCCTCGGGCTTCCCTGGCTCCGAACTCATGAACCTGTCCTGGACTGGCGCCCAGTTGACGTTCTGCGGTGGGGTCCTCTCTGCCACGAGAGGTGCCATCAATCTGTTCTACCACCCGGTTCCCCGTAACCGGCTTCTGTTCTTCCTCGTTTACCTGCTGCGGATTACGCGGATGTCTTCAACAAAACGGAGGCAAAGGTCCTCCCACCTAATAGGCCTTATGATTGCCCTATTGATCTGATACCGGGTGATACACCACCCAGGGGACGTATCTATCCATTGTCCCCGGCTGAGTCACAAGCCATGTCCGAGTACATCACGGACAATTTGGCCAGGGGCTTCATCCAAAAATCCACATCTCCTGCTGGTGCAGGATTTTTCTTTGTGAAGAAAAAGAAGGGCACCCTACGATCCTGTATTGATTACCATCACCATCAAGAACAAATACCCCCTGCCACTGATTCCGGAGCTCTTTGACAGGCTAAAAGGGGCTCGCATCTTTACGAAGTTGGACCTACGAGGTGCCCACAACCTCGCTCGCATACGTGCCAGAGACGAATGGAAGATGGCTTTCAATACCCGGGACGGCCATTATGAGTATTTGGTCATGTCGTACGGGTTGTGTAATGCTCCCGCAGTATTCCAAGAGTTCGTCAATGACATCTTCCGTGATTTGTTGTACACCTGTGTGGTGGTATATCTGGACGACATCCTCATCTTCTCTCCGGATTTGTCCTCTCATAGATGGGACGTACGGCACGTCCTTCTGCGACTGAGGAGGAATCGATTGTATGCCAAGATGGAGAAGTGTGTCTTTGAGCAGACCTCATTGCCCTTCCTCAGATACATCATCTCTGATTCCAGATTACAGATGGATCCTGAGAAGCTCTCTGCTGTTCTGAAGTGGCCCCATCTTGTGGGGACTAAGGCTATTCAGCGGTTCCTTGGCTTTGCGAATTATTACAGGGAATTCATTACACATTTTTTGTCCTTGATCAAGCCCATCACGGCTCTCATTTGTAAGGGTGCAAAAACTTGTACCTGGACCACAGAAGGTAAAAACACCTTTTCCTCCCTAAAGCACTCCTTCTCCGAGGCTCCCACCTTGCACCGGCCAGAGGTAAACAGACAATTTATCATAGAGGTAAACGCCTCCTCCATACGAGCAGGGGCTGTCCTCTCCTAGAAATCCTCTTCGGGTCGGTTAGTCGCATGCGGGTTCTTCTCACAGGCATCAGAGCTCAATTACTCAATCGGGGATTGTGAATTGTTGGCCATCAAATTGGCACTGGAGGAGTGGCGACACCTCCTCGAGGGCGCTGTCCATCCGTTCATAATCTTCACTGACCACAAGAACCTGGCTTTTCTCCAGTCTGCCCAGAGGCTCAACCCCCGGCAATACCGGTGGTCCCTGTTCTTTGCCCATTTCAATTTTGAACTGCACTTCCGACCTGGTAGTAAAAATGACAAGGCTGATGCCCTGTCGCGGTCCTTCCAGCCGTTGAATGTGGAAGATGAACCCTTCCATATCGTCGACCCTACCAAAATAATCACTGTGGCTCCCTTACGTGTAGCTGGACTTCCACCTGGTAAGACATTCGTTGCCCAGAATCAGAGGGACACTCGTTGAGAATTGCCGGTCACGTTGGAGTTAAAAAGTCTGTTTGTTTGATCACTCGTCACTATTGGTGGCCTACTATCCGTCAAGACGTCCACGACTTCGTTGCTTCATGTCCATCTTGTGCTAGGAATAAGGTGTCCAGAAAGTTGCCGGCTGAACGTCTACTGCCTCTTCCGGTCCCGTTGGCTCCTTGCCGACATATAGCGATGAATTTCATTACGGATCTCCCTTGCTCCTCCGGCTGTATGGTCATATGGGTAGTCGTGGATCGCTTCTCCAAAATGGCTTACTTCGTTCCTTTACCCGGTCTACCATCCGCTCCTGAGTTAGCCAAGATATTCATTGAACACATCTTCTGGCTCCATGAATTTCCTCGCCATATCGAGTCCGATAGGGGAGTCCAGTTCACTTCCCGGTTCTGGAGGGTGCTGTGCAAGCATATGGACATCATGCTGGACTTCTCCTCTGCCTATCATCCTCAGTCCAACGGGCAGGTGGAGCGCATTAACCAAGTCCTCACCACCTATCTTCGGCACTTCTCCAGCGCTCATCATGATAACTGGACCAGTCTCCTTCTTTGGGCAGAATTCGCATGCAACAATCACTCTAGTGAGTGGTCAGCTAAATCCCCTTTGTTCGTGGTATTTGGCAACATCCTGGTTTACCTCTTCCAATCTCCTCAGCGTCCGGCAATCCGGCAGCTGATGCAATGTCCATGGACTTCTCCATGATCTGGAGTGAGACCAGAGACGCTCTTACACAAGCCTCCGGCAGGATGATGAGTCATGCTGATAAGAGACGTCTGGATTCGCCATCTTTTCTCCCGGGTGATAAAGTGTGGCTTTCTTCCAGATACGTCAGGCTAAAGGTGCATTCCTACAAGTTGGGGCCCCATTATATCGGCCCCTTCGAAGTCCTAGGACGCATCAACGATGTTGCCTACAAGCTGAGACTACCTGCCTCGCTTTGCATCCCTAACTCCTTCCATGTCTCGTTGTTGAAACCCGTGGGGCTCAATCGTTATCATCCCTCCTCCTGTACTGTGCCATGGCCTCTCAGCTCCGAGGATGTCTATGAAGTCAGAGACATCCTTGCCATGAAGAAGAGTAGAGGTAAGACCCTCTTCCTAATTGACTGGGCTGGCTTTGGTCCTGAGAAAAGACCTGGGAGCCTCAGGAGAACATTGATGCGCCACGCATTCTGGTGAGGTTCTTAGCGTGCCTTCGGAGGAGGGGGCGTGAGGGAGGGGATACTGTTAGGCCCCCTGGCACCGCTTACCAGCTCACCTCTCCCGGGTCGGCATCTCCTGCTCCTCTGCCGACCAGACGTCCGGCATCCAGGCGTGCTGTGTCTCGGAGCCATTGCCATGTTCCCTTCCTGTCAGCTGACCGCCGGGTTCGCACATAAGCACATTACTATGGTCATATTCATGTGACCAATCAGCGGTGCGCTAATTGCACTCCTTCTCTGTGACTCTAGGGGCCGGCACGGTCCAACCTGACGCTCCCCTTGACCAATAGCTGCTCTTCCCATGGTGTATCAGGCCACCTCCTCTGATGTGAGATGCCTGATTATTAAGTCAGTTTGCTTCTGCTTTGCTGACTGTTGGTCAGGCCTTCCTTGTGCTCTGTGTCCTGGAACCCTTGCTGTGCTCTTCCCCGGTAGCACCATTCCTGGTCTCCTAGCCTTGTACCCTGTTACCTGGAATACTTCTCTGTTCCTTAGTATAGGCTAACCTTACGAGCAGCCCCCCTGGTACTAGCTGCTGTGGCATTTAGACCCCCTGGGCTTGCCCCTGACAATCCCTGTATAGGGGTTGGGGAAACTAGGAACAGCTCACCAAGGGAGTTTGGTACTATGGCCCAGTGGGTCCACTCTAGGGCGCCTTCCCCCGGAAGCGTGACACTCTCATTGTCTAGTTATCATAAGCTCAACTGTGGAGTAGTGCAGAAAAGTTGAGCTCTGCTTTAAACTGGCTAACAATGGTGTAAAATTGCAATGACAGCTATACTGGTATAGATGGCAGAGAGAATTCAGGCAGGGTTCTGTAAAAGAGCAGAGAGTTCACAGATAGTGATGGGCAAACCCGAACTCGTGTTCAGGCACAGATCTTGAACACAGACTTTTCTGAGAAATCCGTGTTACATTTCAGGTTTGGGTTCGGGGGGCAAGGGAGTTGTAAAAACAAAGAAAAGAGTCATTATTCAGCATTACATAAAAACAATAGTACAGCGGTCTCAGGGAGCGCCAAAGGAATACTGGACAAATTAGTGGATAAGAACCGACCTTTATTCTTCCTCCAATACCACTGCCACAACGCGTTTCAACGGTCTAAGCCGTCTTCATCAGGTAGGGTAAAACTTTTACCCCACCTGATGAAGACGGCTTAGACCGTTGAAACGCGTTGTGGCAGTGGTATTGGAGGAAGAATAAAGGTCGGTTCTTATCCACTAATTTGTCCAGTATTCCTTTGGCGCTCCCTGAGACCGCTGTACTATTGTTTTTATGTGAGTTCTCTCTCTACGGAGCCAAAGCGGCAGGAGCAGCCTGGAATATCTGGAGTGTTGAGGACCTGTGGTGACCTAATTACCGGGATAAACATACTGAGGACCTGCGGTGACGCGGTATCCGGTCCGGTAGGATTACGTGAAAATCGCGGAGCACAGAATTGTGAACGCAAACACCGGCAGGACAGCAGCACTAATAGAAAGAGGCAACCCGGAGCCCCATCACCCACACGTTTAATCTTGGTTGTGTAGACGTACACAACCATTATAGGTGAGTGCACTGGCACTTTTTATTTTTATAAATAGCCCTGTGTGTCTACACATGCGCCCTTTTCTTTTTCTTTCTGCATTATTCAGCATTAAACATACCTTGTCCCACCGCCCCGCCATCCTGCTGCGGCTACTTCCAGTGCTGTTCATTATCTAAATATTCACTGCAGAGGGAACAAAAACTTCCAATCACAGACACTGTCATAGAGAATGGGCATCTTCTCGCAGAGATATGCAGCAGAGCTGAAGATATTACCTGTGGATTATGTCGGAGGGAAGGTTTTCTTTTGTTAATTAAAAATGGGAAACAGGGATCTTGTATTTTATTTCTACATTTTTTTTTCATTGTGTTTTTTTACTGCTTACACTATGAATTTCAGGCTTAGTGCCAGCAGTCAGTACAAAGCTGGCATTAACTCCTTTAGTACCCTGGGTGTCAACGCCAGCAGGCCCACTGGGAAAGTTGGGGTGCAGTGCCAGAAAATGGCACTTCTAAGAATGTACCATTTTCTAGGGCAGCAGCGGGCTGCAATTCACAGCGGGAAGGCCCCAAAAAGCATGGGTCACTCTGCGCTGAGAATTTCAGCTTCCAGCTACCTAGCTGTACCTGTCTTCAGGCCAAAAGTACAGCAAAGACGTGTCATTTTTTTTAATCATTTCATGAATTTCATAAAATAAAAAAGGGCTTCCCTATATTTTTGGTTTTCAGCCAGGTATAAATAGGCAGCTGGGGGTATGGGGCTATCTGTACATGCCTGCTGTACCTGGCTGGTATACAAAAATACAGTGAAGCCCCTTGTAATTTTTTTTATAATTATTTTAAGGAATAATTTTATAAAAAGGACTAATCTATATTGCGTTTTTGGTGCTTTTTTGGGCCAGGATATACAGATGAACACATTGAACATAATGTATGCAGCCAAAAAAAGCATGAAATCTGCAGCAAACAGCATGTGGTGGGTTTGATGCTCTTTTTGGCCAGGAGATGCAAAAAAGCATGAAATCTGCGGCAAAAAACACAATGTGGTTTAGATGCTTTTTTTGTGCCAGAAGATGCAGATGAACACATTGAACAGAATGCATGCAGTTATGTGCAAAAATTGCACCAAAAAAGCATGAAATCTGCGGCAAAAAACTGCATCATGGTTTTGGTGCACCAATTCTCTGTGACAGAATCTGTGATTGGCTGTTGGATCCCCCTGCAGTGAATTTCCAAGAAGTTAATGAGCGGCCCCGGAAGTACAAGTGGGTGGATGCCGATAAGTATAATGCTGTTTAATAACTATTTTCTGTCTTTTACAGACTCCTATCCTCCATCCCATAACTTTACATTCCAGGTTCGGGGTTCAGACTCAAGTTCGAGTCACTTTTGACTGCTTCGTTGAACCCGAACATCGGGAGGTTCGCCGATCACAGTTTACAGAAGCGTAAATTAATTCTACACTTATATTAGCTTGATGATAACTCACAGAAGTAGTGCTTGTCAGGACCACAGAGTATGGGAAGAAAGTGATCTTTAGCACTAAGGAGATGTTAGTGCTGATAGGAAATGTTTTAGTAGATGACAATAGGATAACCTATGTAGCTGAGTAAAGACATAAAAGTACAAGACAGAAATGTCATGTTGCGCTTAGTCTGTACATTAACAATCAGTGCGCCTTGTACCTTGTGAAAAATATTGTGATTGTAAGAATAACCCTTCAAACAGCTTGAAAGGGATTGAGTACTGTCTTAGGAGGCCTCAGTGTAATACACATCTTTTAAGGGTAATTGGAGGACTTTTGAGTTGTGGTACATCAAAATTGAAAAAAAAATTGCAGAGACTCTTTGCAGAGGGATGCATTTCTCCAAAATCTGAAATAGGAAGCTCCTCTCCCACATTAAACAGAAGTTCTGAAAATGTATATAGCTTATTCATGCCACACATAGAATTGTGGTTCCATCATTCTCACACCATACAGAAAAATTTTATGAGAATGAAAGCTATTTAAGGGGAATCCTTCACCCTTATTAGCTTTTTTAGTTATTAATATGGGCATACAGGTTGTATACAGCTAAAATTAATCATACCTGTATGTCTCCTGGATGATGGCTTGTTCTGTAAAAATTATCTTTTATAGTGTTGGTCTTCCAGGTTATGAGGTGTGCGCTACTGAGAAGATAAGACTGCCTCTAATCTTCATTATACAAGATTTCTCCTCCCCTTCCTTAGGGCCCTTTCACATCAGCGTTTTTTTAAATTTGCGGCAGATGCGGTGAAAAAACCGCATCTGCCGCAACTGCCGCATAACGGTTCCACTTGCGGCACGGTTGCGGTTTTTTCCATAGGAAGTATAGGGGGACTTGCGGCAGATGCGGCAAGTGCGGTATTGCACTTGCGGCAGGTGCGGCAGAGAAAAAAACCGCAGTAAGCCGCGGTTTTTTTCTCTGCCGCACCTGCCGCAAGTGCAATACCGCACTTGCCGCATCTGCCGCAAGTCCCCCTATACTTCCTATGGAAAAAACCGCAACCGTGCCGCAAGTGGAACCGTTATGCGGCAGTTGCGGCAGATGCGGTTTTTTCACCGCATCTGCCGCAAATTTAAAAAAACGCTGATGTGAAAGGGCCCTTAGTGCCTCTGTGACATCAGGTGTGTGGCCTCCTGCACATTCTGCCTGCCATCTCTCCTCTGCATTGTTTCACCCCTCTGTGGTTTCCAATGCGATATTTAAAACTCTGGTACATGTGCACATCAGAATTGAAGACAGTGCTTACAGAAGGGAGGAACAGTGCAGGGGAGAGATGGCATGAAGAATGCACAGGTGTGGGATTTCAGGTCAGTCACCTAATGTCACAGAGACACTAAAGGTCACGTTACACACACAAATATATTGGTCACAGATCTCTGGTTGCAGTGAAATCATGGACACATTGTTCCATTGTACACAGACACAAAATGGAGCAATGTGCCCATGATTTCACTGCAACCAGAGATCTGTGACCAATATATCTGTGTGTGTAACGTGGCCTTAAGGCTGGCTTCAAACCATGGTTTTTGCCATCCTGTTTTGTTCATTTCTAAAACAACAGAACAATATCGTTTTAGCCTTCTATGTATCCCTATGGTGCCGGATTGGTCATAATTGGCCATCCAGTTTTGTGAATTCAGTCCCGATTAGTTTCTGTCCTGTTTTCTCTGGGACCCAGAATCGGAGACTTCTCTGATTTTGGACTCCGGTGCAAAAATCGGACCAAACTGGATATAAACAAATCCGGGCCGATCCGGCGCCTATAACATGGGAATCTATGGGTGCCAGATCTGGTAAAAAATCAGATCGTTTCCTGGATCCAATTTTTACACAGCGCATGCTCTGAAATCCTGCTGTCCAGAGTTCAGCACTATGAACAGCAGTATTTCATGCACAGTGTGTGAATTCAGCAGACTTCAGGACCGTGGACAGTAGCAGAAAAACTAATCCGACAAAAAACAGGACGGAGACCATTTTTGGCCACACTTTTCTGCACATCTTGTCCTGTACGTTTCTGTCCTGTTGCTCCTGCAAAAAACAGGATCCACCCGGACAGACTAAAACCGTATTGCGAAGCCAGCCTAAAGAAGACAAAAGGAGGAGCATTCTTGTTTAATGAAGACCACAGACAGACTTGTCTTTTGAGCAGTGCACCCTCCATAGCCTGGAAGGTCTATGTCATAAAAGATGAATTTTAAAGAACAATCCGTCATCAATGAGGCATGTAGGCATTATCAATTTCATTTGTATACAATCTGTATGTCCATATCATATCTATCTCAAAAACCTCAGAAAAAGTGACTGATTCCCTTTAACAGTTTACTTTTTTTTTATTTAATTTTGCTATCGTTACTTAATTTTTTACTGTTGCTTTGGAAAATAATATAAATGCCCATTGGACCATGTAAGATCCAAAGCCTATCCTTTCCAAAAATGAAGTAATCTAATGAAATAAAAATGTTTTAACAATAAATCATTTTGACCTTATGAAAATGACTATTGGATCTAAACAAAATCGTGTTTAATTTGCTATTCCTCTGCAGGATATAAGTTCTTTGTATGGGATGTTTACAAATTTGATTCAGGCAAAATGATTCCTCATCATGGCATTAATATGAGGAAAGTTCTTATAATGAATTCAATTATCTAATTTGCAGCAATATATTATGTGTACTCCTTGTGCTGGCAATATTTTACATTCTAATAAAGCATTTGTCTATGAGCCAAACCATATGACACTGACAAATTGTCTGCCTATGAGTTTGTATCCCATGTGGACAAGAATAATCCTCCAATATCTGGGTTAAGGTACCCTGGAGAAAGCACAGATGTCAGCCCAAAGAAAACTCGTTACCCAGGATGGTACACAATGCTGCACTGATACGATGAAAATAGGCAATAAACACATACTGTGATGCCACATTTCCAGTTAATATGCTATGCAACAAATGATTTCAAACAATAAGAAAGTTACAGCCATTACAGTCCAAGAATTGGAATATGAGAGATTTAGTACATTTTAGTTTGGATCTTCATGGCGATTTTGTTCACAGCACATGTTGCATTGCCAAAAGATCATTGCTAAATTGTCACATAATGCATGTGAAGGCTAGAGATGAGCGATGTTCGATTCGAATTGTTCACCAATCTCAAATTCGAGCTGTTTTTGGCGGAGTTCGAGTCATTCACCGAATTAGAACAATTTGCTTGAAATTCGGAAGTTGTAGACTAGTATATGTTCGATAACGCTTCGATCCACAAAACCTTAATCTTCCTAGGTTTAGGGAGTAGGGACTGGAGGGAGGGTGTGAATCTTAGTAATATCTGCCCTTTTTAGGGCTGCTCCATAGGAGCATGTTTTGTGCTTATTTTAATGATTTTAATTCACTGGTCTTTTTCCTCTGTTTGGCAGCACATATATATAAAGATGAAATACAATGGATGCACAGACCCCCTTACAACCGTTCAAGAACCTGTATTAAATCACTCTGGATTACATGTGGAAGAATGCATTGTACATATATGAATGTTAAGGGTTTGTTTCTGTTCTATTTTGAAATCGCTATCTCTGGATGCTCAGTGCGCATGTCCGCATCTCTCTGTATCGTGGTCGTCATGACGGCGCTCATATGGCCGCCGCGCGTCGCCGTTGCCGGGATACGACTTCCGGCGGCGGTGATGACGCGGCTGCCTGAGCGCCGGACGTGACGTATCGGGTCCGGCGTGATGCATATATGCGCCACGTCATGAGCTCCTAATGAGACACAGCACCACAGGTGTGCTATCCATATATATAGGCGCCACACAGAGGGTCCGGTACTCCCAAGACGAAGCACTACTACCATCAATACGCGAAACGTGCGTTGGAGTCCGGCACAGAGGGGGTTCCCCCTTCTCCTAAGCACTTGAGCACTTTATCTGGTATGCTTTACTATGCATTAGATTAGTTACCCTGATATGACTGAGTACATGGGAGGTGTTAAAACCCTTTGGTAGTGACACTGGATCTGGGCAGTAATAGATGATCTCAATGATATTAATGTACCTAGTATAATCTGTTATTACCAGCCTCTGTCTTGCACCATTTAACTGACCTATATGTACCCAGTACAATGAAATTGTAAGCTCTTTGAGCACTTTTCTAAATACATGTAACCACTATACCTGTATATTGTGCTGTGCTTTTTACCAATCACCATTTATATACCTTGTTGTCCCTCAATAAAAGTAATTACATGTTTTCTAAGCAAGTTATGGCTCCACCTTTTCTCTTGTTATACTACACTATTGTGTTGAGCTGCTTAACCGGACACCAGTAGAAATACTGGTACGGTTCTTTTATTTAGCCTTATGGAAATTCTTTGTTTAATCCTATGTTCTGTGTGTTTCACAGTGATCCCTTTGGCTCAAATGGACTACAGGACCCGTGATCACACGTGGCTCCTAGAACTAGAGGAGACTTTCAAGGAGGATGGTTACAGGAGAACTGGGGGGGATATTGGAACTATCCGAGACAAGATTGCAAAATTTAAGGATCTTTTAAAAATCGTACGAGACTCTGGTGGAACCATGCCTTTCTGGAAAAGTATTTGCAGAGGGGTCTCATCCCACGAGGTCTTAGAGTGCAGGTGTTCCCGGCCTATCCTATTGATGTTGATGATTTTAGGAACAAGTGGGAAGAAATTGCCAACACTTGTTCACGAGGCTTTATTAGTCTATTGTCACATGACAATAAGACTAGCATCGCCAGGTTGGAAGTCGAAATGGATGACCTTCAACAGTCTATAAGAGACGGGCTGTCCAAAGAGGCCCTAAAGAAATTTGAATCAGACATTGATATGGAACTGTCTAAATGGGAAATAGAGGTGAAGGAAGCAAAAATGAAAAAGTTCCACAGAGATCTAGGTGATTTTAACAATCACCGGGTCTACAAGTGGAAATCCAAACGTAGAAGACCTAAACCAGTCCCTAAACCAAGACCACAAGCTCCAAATACACCAAAAGTTCCATCTGTCGGTTCGCTGACATCTGAGGATGATACCCAGGAAAGTGAGTCAGCGGATGAAGGAGGTTCAGGTGTGTCGGATGAAAGACAAATAGTGACAAGCTTACAGACACTCAATCCCAATAAGACGGGTGGAAAAGGGAGTAAGAAAAACCTTCTTCAGGTAGTCAATTTGTCTGATCGTACTCTCTCTAAAGTGCAAATTGAAGTCCTTTCTAAGGGACTTACATTCGTGCCTACTAACAATTTTAATTTTTTTGTAGCACTAAAAGACACTCACCTTTTTGCACGAAAACTACTATTAAGAAAATTGCACTCTAGAGGCGGTCAAGATGGGACAAAGACTATGGAAGAACAAACTCTTGGTGATTTGGAAGACTTGGAAGATGGTCTTCCATCGGATGGATTTGGTAAGTTCCCAACGTCACTACATCCCAGATCGAAAACGTTTCCCCCTTTGTCTGCCTGCCCTGCTATAGATGTATTCACACGGCTTGTAACGGATGATCTTAAGAAAATCAAAACAAAACGGACCACAGATAATTTAACACATAAACAAAGACAGGCCATCAAAGAGTTACAATCTTATAAAGACGTGGTCATAAAGGCGGCAGACAAGGGGGGAAACGTTGTGATCTGGCCTTGTATGAAATACGAAAGGGAGGCCTTTAGGCAGCTGAAAGATAGGTCTACCTATGTAAAATTAGACTCCAATCCATTAAGAGAGTTCTCTGATGAACTTCAGAGAATTCTAATTTGTGCTTTTGAGGATGGGATCATTACGAAGAAAATTCTGGATGGTCTCACTGTGCACTCACCTAAGATTGCTACCCTTTACCTACTTCCGAAGATCCACAAGGATCCCGTCAATCCACCGGGGCGTCCGATCGTGTCGGGCATCGGGAGTCTATGTGACCCTGTATGCAGATTCATAGATTTTTATCTCAAACCCTTAGTGGAGACACTACCATCTTACATCAAAGACACGACGGACGCCCTCAAACGGATTGACGGGATCTTTGTGGAACCAGACATGTATATCGTCACGGCGGACGTGGAGTCCTTATACACCTGCATCGATCATGATGCAGGTGTTGAGGCGGTCCGCTTCTTCCTTGAATGTTCCAACCGGGATGGCCATTTATGTGAGTTGATTGTTGAGCTGCTCCGTTTTGTCCTGTCACACAACTTCTTTATATTTAAGAATGTGTTCTATCTGCAGAGGCGCGGCACTGCCATGGGCGCGGCCTGCGCACCTTCGTACGCAAATCTGTTCCTAGGTCACTGGGAGCGGGGCATTTTTGCGTGCGGGGGTGGGCAGGCTGTTGCCCATGTGCAGTGCTGGATGCGCTACATTGATGATGTACTTATGGTGTGGCAGGGCACTGCGGAGCAGCTCGAACAGTTCATGATTTCATTGAATCAAAATGATTTAAATATAAAACTCACGTATAAATACAGTCAAGAATCTATTGATTTCTTAGACATCAAAATTGATGTGGATAAGCATGGATGTTTGCAGACAGATGTCTATAGAAAGGACATATCTGTAAACGCGTTATTACACGCTTCATCAGCCCATGCACAATCCACTATACGTGCCATCCCGGTTGGACAATTTTTAAGGATGAAGCGGATCTTCTCCACCGATGCCAATTTTCGGAAACAGGCATTAGACCTCAAGGTGCGATTTAGGGAGCAGGGGTACAGTCGTAGATGCATTAAAAAAGGTTTTGACAGGGCCCGATCGGCTAAACGTAATGATCTCCTTCTCCCCTCAACAAAAAGGGATAATGATTCCGGGGTAATAAGATTCATCTCGACATACAATGACCAATGGGATACAATGAGAAAGGTCCTGGCGAGGCATTGGCCAGTGTTAATGTCCGAACCTACTCTGAGGGAGGGTCTATCAGGAGGTCTACAAATGACCCCTCGAAGATCACAGAACTTGAAGGACATGCTTGTCCAGAGCCATTACACACCTGCTACTTCTGGGATTTTCGGTGTAGGCCCCCCAATCAGAGGTTTTTATCCCTGTGGCGATTGTCTAGCGTGTGCTAATTTCGTTCGCAGTACTCACTTTGTGACAAGCGATGGCAGTCGGACCTTTACCATAAATCAACACATTACATGCAGTAGCACACATGTGGTGTACTATGCCACATGTGGTTGCCAAAAAATATATGTAGGTCTGACGTCACGGGAGCTGCGAGTGAGGATCGCTGAGCACATTAGAGAGATTAGTGGGGCGCACAAAATAAAGGACACCACTAAATTGAAAACCTTACCCCGTCACTTTTTAAAGTACCATAACTCAAATCCAGGTAGTTTGAGAGTAAAGGGAATAGATAAGATCCAAGGGGGGATTAGGGGTGGTGACCTAAAGAAGACATTGGCCCAGAGGGAACTTAGGTGGATTATTTTGCTGGATACTGCCTCGCCAAAGGGTCTGAATGAATCCATTAGTTTCTCTCCTTATTTATAATTAAATCCGTTGATCCTTATTTTTGTATATGCTTGTTCTTTGGATCGTTCCTCCTTTTTATCCCCCACCATTTTCCAACAAAAATGGAGATTTTATAATCCCTTTCCCCTTCTCCTTCTGTGTCACTTATGTTTTGTGCTTATTTTAATGATTTTAATTCACTGGTCTTTTTCCTCTGTTTGGCAGCACATATATATAAAGATGAAATACAATGGATGCACAGACCCCCTTACAACCGTTCAAGAACCTGTATTAAATCACTCTGGATTACATGTGGAAGAATGCATTGTACATATATGAATGTTAAGGGTTTGTTTCTGTTCTATTTTGAAATCGCTATCTCTGGATGCTCAGTGCGCATGTCCGCGTCTCTCTGTAACGTGGTCGTCATGACGGCACTCATATGGCCGCCGCGCGTCGCCGTTGCCGGGATACGACTTCCGGCGGCGGTGATGACGCGGCTGCCTGAGCGCCGGACGTGACGTATAGGGTCCGGCGTGATGCATATATGCGCCGCGTCATGAGCTCCTAATGAGACACAGCACCACAGGTGTGCTATCCATATATATAGGCGCCACACAGAGGGTCCGGTACTCCCAAGACGAAGCACTACTACCATCAATACGCGAAACGTGCGTTGGAGTCCGGCACAGAGGGGGTTCCCCCTTCTCCTAAGCACTTGAGCACTTTATCTGGTATGCTTTACTATGCATTAGATTAGTTACCCTGATATGACTGAGTACATGGGAGGTGTTAAAACCCTTTGGTAGTGACACTGGATCTGGGCAGTAATAGATAATCTCAATGATATTAATGTACCTAGTATAATCTGTTATTACCAGCCTCTGTCTTGCACCATTTAACTGACCTATATGTACCCAGTACAATGAAATTGTAAGCTCTTTGAGCACTTTTCTAAATACATGTAACCACTATACCTGTATATTGTGCTGTGCTTTTTACCAATCACCATTTATATACCTTGTTGTCCCTCAATAAAAGTAATTACATGTTTTCTAAGCAAGTTATGGCTCCAACTTTTCTCTTGTTATACTGCTCCATAGGAGTAGCAATTAGGGATGGGTACCTGGATCTAGTAGTGTATCAGCCCTTTTCAGGGCTACTTCATAGAAGCAGGGACTAGCTTTAATTGCAGCCCTTTTGAGGTCTAGGTTAGAGTAGTCTCTATTAGTTTTTACCAGGCAGGTGTGTGCCAGGTGTGTGCTGTGGAAGTCTTTCTCACAGCATCTGGCCACATCTAGATCTTTGAATCCATTAGGGCAGGTAGTGTAGCACTGTTGTGAAGAAAGCTACACCACCTGTCTTGATTAGGATTTTTTTTTTGCTGCAGCTAGTCCAGGCACTTTGTTTGGGCTAGTAGCAGACTAGCAGTGTCCCACAGTGGTGTAGCCCACTTGTGAGAGAAGCTACACCGCCTGTTTAGTTCCTTCTACTAATTTTTAACTGCACTTAGCAAACGTGTAAGTTTTTGCCTAAAAGCAGTGTCCACAAAAACGTTGCTGTAGGCCACGTGTAATACAAACAAGTGCACTATGAGTGTAGTTCATTCTAATAATTTTTAACTGCACCTAGCAAAGCTGTCAGTTTTTTGCCTAAAAGCAATGTCCACAAAAAACTGTAGTGTAAGCCCCGTGTAATACAACCAAGTACACCTTAAATGTAGTTCATTCTACTAATTTTAAACTGCACTTAGCAAACATAATTTTTTGTGCCTGGCCACACAGGTCTGCTCGATTTCCATCAGAATGTTTTTTGCCAACAACTGCAGAGTTGTCAATTTGTTCA